>JARHVA010000142.1:2202500-2442500 GCA_037957365.1 Torreya grandis | reverse complement strand
CCATATAATTTTGCTTAAATTGATAAGCAGGTAACTTCGATGCAATTGAAAATACTAGTTCCTGGTCATAAACAATTAAAAATAGAGTGGTTTTGAGTACTTGTTTGTGTCTAGTTCTATCATCCCATAGAGCATATTTTAATAATAAATTCCAATATCTTGGTATTTTCTTAGTAGACTTATTTTATACATTGATGTGATTCTTGTTTTTTTACTCAAAAAGTCCATTTCCTATGGATAGTAGTTGGAATGGAACTTCAATGTAATTTTGTTATCATAACACCATTAATAAATTTTGTGGACTGGAAAGAGGGTCCATTATCATAAACTAGAGAAAAATGAGTGCCAAACCTTGTAATAATGTTTTCTTCCATGAATTTGATGACTTGCTTAGCCATGTTATTCTTAGTATAAATTGATTTGGTCCATCATGTGTAGTGATATGTTGTTGTCAGTACAAACTTGTGACATTTTATGGAATTAAGATTAATAACACCAACAAAATCCAACACCCATTGGGTGAAAGTTTTTCTCTCAATTACTAGTTGTAGAGGCATGGCCACATGTTTCTCTTTTTAAGCCAATGTATGGAATTCATGACAAGTTCTCATGTGATTATGAAGATATTTGAAAATTGTAAGCCAATAATACCATGCTTGAAGAATCTTATGGGATATTATATTATTATATGGGTGATTTTTTTATACACATAATATTTTTTAATTTTATCATTTATTGATACTTTCTGTTGCAGTAACCTATTGAGCTTTAATCTTCTTGAGTGCATGCGTTAAAGGGTGCATCAAGAAAGGGATGGGAAAGTCTTTGGTGTTTTATGAGAGATGTTTTTATCTATGTCATGATCATACCATTCATATTTATAGTTCAAATTCATTATATTTTTATTTCTATCTACGTCCTTCCATCCTACCTCACTCAACTATGTCAATTTGTCCATTTCCAACTACATCTACCATGGTTGATGCATTTCATTGTGTTTTCTAACTACATCAGCCATGGCTGATACAGTTCATTATATTTTCCAACTGCATCAACCATGGCTAATATAATTTGTTCTACATATTTTCCATTATCATATTGTATTGACATAGTTGATGTAGTTATGAATTTGTCTTTTTGGCATTCATATTATTTTCCCCCGACTGATGTAGTTCAATGTCAGCCAAATCTTAACTACACCCAACTTGGTCAATGTCATCGACTTAAATTTCAATATGGGTTTGAGATATTAATCACTTTAAATACAAGTCACCATTTCACTTTAATAGATCATATACACTCATTATGCTCTGTTTTCACTTACATTTCTACCCTAATCCACATTTGAAGGAGTTATTACTTAGAGTCTTGTCTTGAAGGAAGATTGCTTGTGAAAGTATTACAGAATCACTAGGAGGTCATTAGTTGGCTTAGATCCTATTGTCCATCCTTTGGAGTCTTCACAACCAAAACAATATCTTTTAAAGCACCATTGGCCAAGGGGAAGATTGAGGCTCGATGTGTTCTTCATCAAGGTAAGTATATTCTAACCCTAGCTCTTTTAATTAGTAGATAAAAGTTGTTTATTTATTAATAAATGAATGTGTGTGTATCCTTGTTTAAATTTATATTTACTTATACTCAGTGTGGCTATAGGATTTCTTGGACTTACTATTTATCCATTTTAGGTAGCCTAGGCCCCTATTTTCCTACCATGGCCTCTTACCCATTTGATATTTCTAATGCTTAACATTAATTTAATTTACCTTATGCATAACTAATTACATTACTTGTTTACAATATTAGACTACTTACAACCTATATCTAGTTAGAGCTATTTCATTATGTTATTGGCCTAAAGGATTTAGAACCTTTCCTTTGACATTGTATTGTAGGTTCTCCTCTTGCTAGGTTTATAGATCCATTTGGTCACATCCAAATTTATTATCATTGGGGTCTCTTTGATTAACCTTATCCAAGTCTAGATATTTAGATTAGATAGTTATAGGCTGAATCTATCCCATTGCTTACATTCTAATGAACTCGATGTGAAGCTTACCATTGCCTTCATCATTTTATCCAACTGTATCAACTAGATGCGATACAGTTCCATCTCAGCTTTTATTTTCAGCCAACTATATCTACAAGATGTGATACAACTATGTGTTAGTATATCTTGAACAGCCTTTACAACTGCATCGACCATGTCTGATACAGTTTAGTGTGTCTTTCCAATTGTGTCAACTAGGTCTGATACACTTCAATGTGATTTATAAATGCATCTAATATGACTAATATAGTTCATTTTTTTTGAATTACATATACTAGGGCTGATATAGTTTATTTTTTTCTGACTACATCAGTTAATGATGATACAACATAGTTATAATTAGCCACCACTAGTGCCACCTTTTTTAAATCCAAACTGCATCGACCAACCTGATACAATCTATTTTTTAGCTTCAATTTCTCACTATATCGATCTAGTGTAATTTATTTCTTATAATCAATCCTCTTTTAATCATATTTTTCAGTCATCTATCATCACGATGTTCCTTATTAGTATCTTTCTTGACAACTCAATTCAATTCATTATCATAGTTATGTTTCATCAAACAACATCAACCAACACAATACAATTCATTCTAATAGTTTAGTTTCATCAAAATGCATTAGTTAGCATGATGTAGTTCATTTAAATAATTCATATTTATCAAACTACATCGACCAACCTGATGCAGTTCATTCTAATGGTTTAGATTGATCAAACTACATTATCTAATTCGATGCAGTTCATTCTAACATTTTAGATTTATCAAACTAAATTAGCCATCCTGATGCAATTCATTCTTATAGTTTATATTAATTAAACTACATCAATTAACTCGATATAATTCATTTGAATAGTCTAGTTTCATCAAACTACATCGAGCATCCTAATGCAATTCATTCTAATAGTTTTTTTCATCTCACTTTACATCACATGTTAGGGAATCTTGTGATGCCAAACCACATGTCACTTCAAAATTTGGGGCATCTTACGATGTTAATCCCTACATCAAATTACCCTTTGGGGCATCCTAAGATGCTCAATCTCCTTATACATTGCATAATAATAGACAAATTAAACTTTAAGAAACCCTATAAGACACGTAAACTTTTATTTAACATGTTCATTTTTGATATAGATGTTAGCATAGGTTTTTCTTGTCATTTTTTCTCTCATATTTCTTTATTTTGTGTGTTTTATTTCATTTAGTATCATTTTAATTACACCATTGTTTCCTTTGTTGTTCTTTGGTTTTATTTTATTTTACTTACACCATTTGTTCCTTTTTGGTTCTTTGCTTTTATATCACATTACTTTCAACATTTTTTTCCCTTGTGATTCCTAGGTAGAACCTTAAAGTTTTTCATTAATTCTCACATTTTTATCATTTTAACCTTAGCTTCCTTGTGATTCTTTGGCCTTTATTTATATTTACCCTTCTTTTGGGATGACCCCTTATTTTATCTCTCATTTGAGATGACTACTAATTTCTTTAGTGCTTGTGTTAGATCCCTTAAAAATTAGTACAACTTACCTAGTGATATGACTATCGTACCATATGCCTCTCCCCTTTATAAGCATTAATTTACCTACTTGTGATTAGCGATGGGCATATCCTTACTTTCAGTTGAGGCACACAAAGTTTGGTTAAGAGAGTGCACACTTATTTATGGGCAAGTTTAAGAGTCTTTAGACACCATAGTCTTTAGGTCCTCTATAGTGGCCAAGTGTAAGCTCTTTTGTGTTATTTACCTATATTATTCATGTGGCTCTCTGAATCCATATGGAGGAGGAATACAACAATCCAAAAGAGTTAATATCTATATCATAGAATAAAAAGATAATGATCAAAAGACAAATAAAATCTTAATATTTAGATTATACCAAAATATGCTATCTCTATTTGGCACATCTCCTATCCTAGTTTAATCTCAAACCCCACCCTCATACTAGATCTAAGGTCCATTAGGGTGTAATAGGATAATATACTAGGATAGGAGGTCTCATTATATCATAATATCTTCTTACATTTTAGTGCCACCTACCTTCTCACACAAGTACCCAATCTTCATAGTAGACTGACGACTTTATAAGGGGTTGAGGAGTGGGGAACACATTATGGGAATGTAAGATTCATTTTAATTTCATGAATATAGCCTACACATGATGATTTATGTACTTAACTTGCTAACCCAAGCTTTGTGTTCACTAGTCGGACTATCCTAAGTCCTTGATGTCAATAGTTCTTAGCCTCACCCAATTGTCTAATGTGTCTCATTCCTACTAAGGATGGTCACATCACTCATGTGGTGCCTCAAATTTATTATTCACATCACATTATTACCACTATCCCCTTGTTGTATACTAATTTTAGTTGATCACACCCTTGATCACATTTTTCTTCTTACACTTCTTGGATTCTAGTTTGTGAGTTGCATTGTAATACTTCAGATAGGACCAGGTTTTCCTGACAAACAACCATTCACATATACTTATCACACCATATCATTTTGATACTAGTCATGTCATTAGGTGTTTGTGCTTTTTTACATCACATTTTAGAGAAAACACTAATTTTGAGTAGTCATCATTTAGAGCTTTTGATTTTCATTTATCCATCATGTTCTTGTTTGAATTTTGTGGATTTCACTTATCTTACATGGGAAATTTTAAATGTTTATATGTTATTCCATATGTTTGACTTGACATGCTTGTCTTACATTTAAATTTTCATTTTTAGTCATATATGTTTTCTTTGTCTTTACTTTGACATTCTTATCTTACATGAACTTACATTCATTTACTTCCATATCTTTGTTTGATTTTTATTACATTGATAAGTCATTTACTTTCAATGTTTTACATGCTTTTTCATATAATGTAGTATGTCTTACATTCATTTTTCATTACATGTTTGACTATTGGTTCTAACCTAGCCTTTATGATCCTGACTTGCCAAAATTCTAGGTGATTTTATCAGTTTTTAGAGTTTTCCATTTCTACTTTGACCATCCTACGTACACATATTACTTCTATTTTTAGACTTGTATCCCTAGGATTTATCAAATACAAGTACTACACCCTCCACAATTAAAAATATGATATTTTCATGTAGTCATTAAACAAAAAGGTAAGTCAAGATATGTATACGGTACTTTAAGTTATTCATTTTTTTACACATTTCATTTGAGTTAGCTCAGTTGTGTTTGTATGTTATTTCATGAAGTACCATCCCACGTTACACTATTTTGACACATGATGAACTTCATGTGGGGCATATATATACACATAATATTTTTTATTTTTATCATTACCAATGATTTATCTTATAGTAATATGTTGAGCTTCAATCTCCCTAAGTGCATTCATTAGAGGGTGCTTCAGGTAAGTAGTGGGCAAGCCCTTTGGTGTTTTGCAAGAGATATTGTTATCTATGTCATGATCATATCATTATTATTTCTAGTTCAACTTCCTTATATTTTACTTTTTACCTACCTCGTTTCATCTTACCTCACTCAACTATGTCCATTTTCCCACTTCTAAATACATCTATCATGGTCGATGCAGTTTAATGTTTTCCAACTATAATGACCATGGCCAATGTAGTTTAGTGTGTTTTCCAACTACATCGGCCATGGTAAATGTAGTTTAGTGTGTTTTCTAACTATATCAACCATGGCTGATATAATTTATTTCAAACCTTTTCCCTTATAGTATTGTATTTAGCTAGTTGATGTAGTTTTGAGTTTGTCTTTTTGGCATTCATACTATTTCAACCTGGTAGACATAGTTTTATGTCAACTGACTCATATTAACTATATTGGACTTAGATAATGCTATCAACTTAACATTATGGATGGGTTAGGGATATTGATCGTTATAAATACAAGTACCATTTCACTCCAATGGACCATATACACTCATTTCACTCTGATTTTGCTTGCACTTCTACCCTAATCCACATTTGGAGGAGTTATTGCTTAGAGTCTTGTGTTGAAGGAATCTTGTCTTGTGGAAGTCTTAGATATTTTCAAGGAGGTCCTTAGTTGGCTTAGATCCTATTTTTCATCCTTTGGAGTCTTCACAACCACAACAATCTCTTTCAAAACACCATTGGCCAAGGGGGAGATTGAGGCTCAATGGGTTCTGTTGACGCAGAAGATTGCACCCTTGGCAGGAGGCCGAGCTCTTGCCTTACACACATCAAAATGGAAACTCCCCTCTCACCTGTGGGACTGGCAGCGCTGGAGGGGAGAGTTTCTAGGTAAGGGCTAGCTCCCTTTGATGCATCTAAGTTGTTCCAATGAGTTCTAATACATATATATAGATATATAATGGGGGGTGAAAAGGGAGAAGGATTACAAGAAAACAAAACTACTCTAAAAGACGTGATGCACCACATGATTCAACCTACTCACACTCACACTCTGAATCATACAAACACATACGTACACTTCAACTGGTAAATGGACCAGACTGCAGGAAGTTTAACAGGGAGGCTTTAATGGAACACACAGAAAATAGAGACTCACCATAGGTGCTGTGGAAGGGGCACACTGTATAGTAGATTCTTTCTATCTCTGCACTTCCAGGTACAGCTCTTCTTATCACCTACAGGAATGGCACCTTATAGACACTAGGTATGTTGGTGTTAAACTTGTGAAAGCATTAAGTAGTGACTAAACACAAAACTAACACTCAGAGACACACAAAGATATCTAACCAAAATAGAGGTAAAAATGCGTTTATTGATTTTAGGTGAAAATTTTCCAGGGCTTCGCTTTACAAATGTGAAAAGATCCTTTTCCAAATGACATGTCTACAATAAATAGAGGAAGAAAGGGTACTTTTGGCACCCTTTTTATAAATGGCCCATGTGCATCCCAAGAGCATTGGGAAGAGGAAGCCGTTAAAATATAAATGTTGTGTCAGTTTTGATTCTGACTTTAGGAGTTTTTTAACATAGGCCACGATGTTTCCCCATTAACCAAGACTGCTCCTTGAAGGCACCCACATGGTTTGTCTACTCATAAATGTAAAATGGAGAAAAAATGGGCCGCATCATTCACTGTTTGCATCCCATTTATGACCACTTGGCGAACACTATTCCAACCACTGGAATAACTCCTTGAGTCGACGCCTCCCTTTGCCACTTGGACTATTTTGTCTATTTCTACACTTGGCACTTTTGTCTTTTCCCTTCCTTGACTCTTCTGGCTCCTTGGGTTCTTTTCTTAACAGGTCGCTGAGTTCATTCTCAACCTTTATCTTTTCCAATGTCATTTTCCTGGTTTTGTCCTTTTTGCTAGCTTCTGTCTCTTTGTTCTCTTCATTCTCTAGGCTCTTTTCTAGTTGGCGCTCAAATATCCAAAAATCGAATGGCTATTTCATAGGCCTTAAATTTGACATTCACACACCCGTCACTGCGCTTTAAAACCCAATGGCTAGTTTGCCATGTTTAATTTTGACGTCCTCAGGCCCGTCACCCTTGGACTTTCTGTCGACTTCCTGCTTCGGCTTTTTTTCCCTGTAGGCCTTTTTTGTGGGCTTATTTTCCATCGAGCCTCTTCCCCACGGGCTCCTCGAATTTCTTCAAAATTTTTGTCTGAAGGAATTCCTTCAGATAAAAGTCTGAAAGAAATCATCCTTATCTTTTGTTTTTGCCTCAAATCCCTTTTCTTACGAATTTCTTGCTCACGGCCCTTTTGAATTCCTTCAGACTTTTTGTTCGAAGGATTTCTTCCTTGCCTCTGCCGATTACCTTCAAAAAAGTGCCCTTCGAGAAAGTTAAAAATGACCCTTCTGAAGGGCATTTTCTTTGTGTTAGAAAAATTTCTGAAAGAATTTACCCTTGCAACTTTCTTTATGGCCTCTTTAAAGTGCTCCATGCCCTCTGCAAGGGCTCTTGTCCTTTGGGAGGCTTGAACCTTTGATTGAATCGCTCCCTTGAACCAACCATTGAACCAATTGATTGAATCAGTTCAATGGTTCAAATGTTTGTTGAACCATTTGATGAACCAAGCCTTGAACTAAGCGAATGAACCCTTTGATTGAACCAAAAGCTGTTGAACTGACAGATTGAACCAAAGTAATGAACTTTGCCAATTGAATCGAGCATTGAACCAAGCTCGTTAAACTGTTTGAATTGTGATGAGCCTTTGAAATTTGTTGATTGAACCAAGTCATTGAACCAAAGTAATGAACCAAGGCGTTGAACTGGTTTAATGGTTCAACAGTTCAAAGCTACTAACTCTTTGAAAGATCGTGTCATTGAACCACTTGATGAACTGACTGAGTGAACCGAATCATTGAACCAACTGAATTGAACCAAGGCATTGAATTGGTTCAATGGTTTAAAAATTTTAACCTTCCTTGTGTATTTTTAGACAAGAGTTTGAAGGAGCTTTACAAAACCCTACACTCTTTGAACTGGTTCTTCATGTGCTGAAAGACTCGCCTACAGAGTTCATAAAAAAAAAAAAAATCTTCCTTGCAGAATCCATAGAAACTTCAATTGCAGAGTCTGTAGAAAATCCATCCTTGCAAAATGTTAGAAAATCACCTGCAGAGTCTGTAGAAAACTTCACTGCTGAGTCCGTAGAAACAATAGACCTACAGAGTCCATAGAAATAGACTTGCAGAGTTCGTAGAAATAGACCTGCAGAGTCCATAGAAATTCCTGGACTTGTGTGAAATCAAAAAATGAATTGGCCTAGAACAACAGGGGAAGAAGGGGACCAATTTTTAGCCTATTGGACCAAAAAATGGTCAACAAATTGGCAGCTCCCAGGGGAAGCATGCCTGTTATGCTTAGAAACCAGTTGCCTTAAAGTCCATTGGGCACAAATTCAGAATGTAACTGAAAGATCAACAACAACCTTGATAGATTCAAGAACCAATCATGAAGATTTACCCCAAAAGGAAATGAAAACACACAAAACTAAGAAAACTACTAACAATGTGAAAAAAGGCACTTACGAAAAATATGAGAAAAGCAAGGAAAATATATACATGATGGAAAAGGGGCTCAATGGTAATGCTTAAGATGTATCCCATTAACTGGGATATACAGTTCTTCACCATCCAACCTGGAGAGTTGAAATGCATTATGCTGCTTGCACTGAGTGATTACGTATGGGCCACTCCATAGGGCATCAAACTTCATGTGCTTTCAAGGCTTAGCTTGGTCCTCATCCCATTTTAAGACAATGTCTCCTTCAGAGAAACCTTTTGATGAAGATTTCTTGTTGAAGTGTCTCCTCATTTGCTGTTGGCGGCTAGTTATAGAAGCCATAACCTAGTTTCTTGTCTCTTGGAGCTCCATCAGCTCGCATACCCTAACCTCCATGATATTTCCCTCTTCTAATTACAGCTAGCGAGTGAGGTCTAAGGTTGGAAACTCAAGTGAAATGGGGAGCTTAGCTTTCCTTCCATAGACGATCGTGTATGGTGAGTTACCAATTTCCCTCTTCAGGGTAACCCTGTCTACCCACAGGGCTATTTCAACTTGGCATGCCAAGCCCTCTAATTTTCCTCCATAGTTCGCTTGATGATCTTAATCAGGTTCTTATTTGTAGATTCAACCAACCCATTCCCCTGTGGGTAGTAATTGGATGAAGTGCTGAGATAGATACCATATCTCAGCACCCATTAACTTGTTTTAGCTCCCAAAAAAGCTAACACATTATCTGAGATTATGGTTTCTGGAACCCCAAACCTTGCCACCAGGTCTTCATAAAAATCTAGGACTGCACTTTCTTGGCCTCCTTCAGAGCAACAGCCTCTACCCATCTTGTGAAATAATCTATGGTGGTCAAGACCCACTTGTGCCCAACACTGGAGGGAGGATTAATCATCCCTATGAAGTCAAGGCCCCATTGCATGAATGGTTGCTCTACCTGAATAGGCTATAAAGGCATGGAAACCAACCGTTCCTTCCCATCAAAAAGCATGCACTTATGGCACTTTCATACCCAGGCATGGGTGTCCCTAAAAAGAGTAGGCTAGAAATAGCCAGATCTCATTATTCTTGCTGTTGTAGCCCTAGGAGCAAAATGACCCCTGGCTGGCCCATCATAGAACTCAGACAGCACCTTGTCGGTCTGATCTAAGTCCAAGTAACTTAAAAAGACTCCTGAGAGATCCCTTCTAAATAGTACCCCATCAATCAGAGCATAAGGGAGACACTTGAGTCTAAAATACCTTCTCTTAGTCTTGTTACGTAGGGCAGGCACTCACCAGTGAGAAGGAAATGCCTCACCTCTAATGCCTAATATTTCATGGCAGCTAGTTCATATGTTTTAGTTGCTTCATGAATTAGCAAACAATCCTCTTTTTACTGCTTAAAGTCTGCAGCAAGGTGCTCACATAGGCCTCTCCCCCTTACTAGTTTGGTGATCTTGATATCCACATCATATTCCATCACCTTAGTGATCCACCCTGCTCTCTTTTCATTTAAGTCTCGGTTGATCAAAAAATCCTTGATGCCAGGATGGGGGACCATGAGGTGGATTCTGCTATTGGACAGCATATGCCTGAATTTCTTCAGGCTCCATATGACCGCCAGGACTTGCTTTTCCACATATGTGTATCTGACTTCAAAACCTTCTAGGCCTTGGCTAAAAAATGCAATTGGCTGCTCAAGGTTATCATCACTTGCTTGGGTAAGCATGGTGGAGATTACCTCTTCATTTTTGAAGGTGTAGAGGTTGAAATCTTTGGTGAAGTCAGGGCTGATCAAAGTAGGAGCCCGAGCTATGGCCTGCTTGATTTCTTCAAAGCTGTCTTTTCTCTTTGTTGTCCATGTGAACTCCTCACCCTTCCTCAGCATAGAGGTCAATGGCTTGACCATCTCTACAAAATTTAGGATAAATCTCTATATGAAATTTATCTTGTCGAAGAAGCTTTGCAGGCCTTTCTTGTGCTTAGGTAAGGACAGCTCCAGGATGGAGCACACTCTCTCTGAATCAATAGTCAGGCCCTCTGAAGAAACAATGTGACCAAGGAGCTTTCCCTCATGGACAACAAACATGCATTTCTTAGGATTGATAGAGATACCAAACTCTCTACACCTCTCAAAGATTTGCCTAAGGTGTTTCATGTGTTGGCTCGCTTCCTTGGAGAAAACCGTCACATCATCAAGATATACTAGCACAGTATTATTTATCATGCCTTGAAAGGCCATGTCCATAGCTCGTTGGAAGGTGGCACCAGCATTAGATAGTCTGAAAGACATTTTTCTATAAGCAAACATTCCCCACTTGGTAGTGAAGGTTGTCTTGTGCTGGTCACAGTCTTACACCAAAATCTGGTTGTATCTTGAATACCCATCCAGGAGGGAGAAATGCTCACTGCCTGTCACCATTTGAAGGATCTGCTCCATGCTCGAGAGAGGATAATGGTCTTTCAAAAAGACTTTGTTGAGGTCTCTGAAATCAATGCACAGTTTGATCTCCCCATTCTTTTTTCAAATAGGAACAAGATTGGCCAGCCAATAAGAGTGTTTGATTGGAAATATTATCTTGGACTCAATCAACTTGGTGAGTTCCTTTTGTATGAGAGGTTCAATCATTGGGTTGATAGGCCTCTACTTCTGCTTGATTGGCTTGGTGCCTTCTTCTAGATCAATGGTATGATGGGCCAAGCTTGGGTCAAAACCCTTCAAATCACTATACTCCCAAGTGAAGATATCGGCAAATTCTTGGCACAACAAGATGAAGGCCTACCTTTCACAGTCCATGCACACTTTCCCAAGTGCAAGAAACTTATCCTTGAATATTTCCACCTTATCATGGTGCTCCTCCTTTGTTACAATGCATGCCTTGTCACTTCTCAATTGGTCATATCCATTGAAGATACTCTCTAGAGTGACCAAACCTTTGGGGAGCTTATTATTCTTCAGCTAAACAATTTGGCTGCCATATTGCTATTGTAGCTTTGCCTGGTTTTTAGCTGTGAATTTTGTGTCTTCTTGCAAGAAAAGCATTATTTATTGGTCACTGTCAAAAACCTCCCAATTGGTGATGTTTTCAAGTACAGAGGGCCGGATCACTACCTTCAAGTGGCGTGAGCTGTGGTCTCAACCTATTTCCCAAGGGATATCGAACTGGGCACCAAATACTGCCAGTCTATCTGCTTGCCTGTTATGTTCTATAGGAATGGAGGAAATATTAAAAGCAAAGAAATTTTCCACTAAGTCCCATACCCTATGTTTGTAGGACTTCAATAAATAATTCTTTATCAAATTCTGGCCTCTTACCTGATTCACAATTAGCTCACTATCACCAAAAACTTATAGCTCTTTGATTCCTCCTTTCCTCACCCACTCCAAACCATGGATGAGGGATTCATATTCTACAACATTGCATGTGCAAGAAAATTGGAACTAAAAAGCTGAAAAATACCTCTCTTTTGAAGGAGAAACTAGCACCGCTCTACCACCAGCTCCCAACTTACTTTTTGAACCATCGAAGAACAGCTGCCATAGACCTGAGCTTTCTTGCCTAGCTTTTATCAAATTTGGTACAAAAGTACCTTCTTCATGCATGCAATAAATTCTGAGGCCCACCTCCTCTATGAATTTGTAAGTATCATGCTTGAAGTTGTCACTTCCCCATTCATCTAAGAGTAGGTCTGCAACTCCTTCAAGGGTAGAGGATGGAGACTGGTCTACTTAGAACTCTTCTTGGTCAATGATGGTGTAGCTGACATTTTCTACCTTGAGCGAGTAAGATTCTAGATGATATATGTGGAGTGGTTTAGATTCAATCTTGACTTTAGTCCCATACTTGGTTCTAAAAACTAGATAAGACCAGTTCGTTGCTAAGTAGCCACCTATCTTGGATGTAAAATCCCTGGATAAGCAGATGGTAAAGTAAGGAGGGACATCCACCACTACCACATCATGAGGAATTGAGAAGGTCGGGCAAGCATGCAGCATCAAGCTCAAACCTCTTACCACCCCAACTATCTTTGTTGGGGTTCCATCCAGTTGCAGGACTCCCTTGGTCATTTCTTTGTATTTCAAGCCCAGCTTGTCGGCTATGCATTTGGGCATCACCGAGGTGCTTGCTCTGCTATCAATGATGCAATTGTGCACCAAGAAATCTCCTATGACCAAGGACGCATAAAAAGGAGGAACCTTTTCTTCCTTTTGGGTCTAACTTGAGGTGGAAGGCTATCCATTTATCATCAAAACATTATCAGCTTTTGTTGGGACAGCTTGTTCATCTAGCTCATGCAATTCCTTTTGCAGCATGTCTTTCTGCCCCTATATTGACAGTGAATCCCACAAGGAGATGTTCATGTGTAGTTTCTTCATCTGGTCAACCACATTGACTCGAGAGTTGCCTCCCTTCAAATTTTCTTTGGAATTATTTACAGCCTGAGGTGTAGGTCGAGGAGCTGGAGGTACAACCGGCAGTCTGAAACTTGAGACCTTTTGATTTACATGTGATGAAGAAGGTATTGCTAATGTTTGGGTAGTAGCCTAAGCTTCTTCCATTGCTCTCCTTTTGAATCTTGTGTTGGATGCAACACTGTTAGCCTGATTGTCTACAGCACCCACATAATTGACTGAATAGAATTCTCCTTCCAAATGATTCATGAGGGTAGAATCAGGCTGGGTCTAACTGCTACTCGTGTTGGTTTGCATTGGAGCCTCAAAGACTTGGGAATGGGTGGCTGCCTGATTATCTTATACATTTGGGTAATAACCCATCATTTTATTTGTATAAATAGCCTGCTCCTGACCATATCCCATGGTTGAATAACTTGGTTGTTCTTGCACTAGATTATTTTGAACAGGCACCATAACCTTAGATGATGAAGGGGGCCCTGGGTTGTAGACTTGAAAGGGTCTGGTCTAAGTAAGTTGACCATGTCCTTGATTGAAATTTTAGAAAGGGGGCCTAGGAGCTTGACCATACTACTAGTATCCTTGGTTTGGTTAGTTGCTTTGAGCTTGCTACCTTTTTATAGCCACAAGTTTATTTGACATATTTTGCAACAGACTCTTGACTTCATGAAGTTTATTAGGTGGAGTAGAAGTTGGTTGTTCTATGTTAGGTAGAAGAGCTAAGGTGGGAGCAGCGGTCTAGATTGGATGCAGCATTATAGGAAAAAGTGGCGTATGGGGTCTAAGAGCTATCTTCCCAACCTGCACTAAGCAATTTTCAGCTGCTATAGCTATGTCATAGGCGGCAGGCAGCACATGTCCTCCCATGGATTGTATCATAACAACGATATCACTGTTCAATGCTCTTAAGTAATATAGGAAATCATAGCTCAAAGCAGGTCTTACTAGAATGGGGATTCTATCCCATGTATTTTGAAATCGAGTGTTGAAATCCTGCATGTATTCATGTGGGGCTCTTTTCATGGTAGTCAGTTGCTCAACAAGTGAGAGGTGGTCGCTCTTTTCTCCAAAATAGTATGTCAAGTGAGTGCCCAATTCATTCCAAGAACTGATTGAATTTATAGTCAAAGTCCCATACCAGTCAAGAGTTTTGCCCTTGAGAGACAATGCCAACAATCTGATTTCAATATTCTCCTCAGTGACATTGTGAATATTGCAGAGGTTATCAATAATTCTGATGTGTTTGATGATTGTAATGGGCCCCTCTCCACCAAAGGGAGGCACACTTTTGAGGACTGCTCCAGGAATTGGGTCATAATGGGGGAGGTTCAAAGGACTCTGACCATGGAAAGTCATAAAGGGTAATGCCATAGCTATGACAGGATGTAACTGCGACCTTCTTGCGTAGGTGTTCTTTATAGCAGGTTTGGGAAAGTGGTTTGTTGAATAAGGATGGGTCCTCTCAAACCTTAGTCACTTTGTTGAGTTTAAAGGCAATTCAATGAATTCGAAAGGGACACCCTTAGAAGCAAACCATGTGGTGACTTTAGGCATAGGAAGTCAAACTGATCTTTGATTAGATATTGAAGCTCTTACCAATGGAGTCGCCAGATGCTAAAAATAGTTGATTTTGTTGTAACAGGACCAGCATCAATCCTGAAACTTTACTGAGTGTAAAAAATTGAGTCCCACCGGGCGTGCCAAAACTATTGACGCAGAAGATTGCACCCTTAGCAAGAGGCCGAGCTCCTGCCTTCCACACGTCAAAATAGAAACTCCCCTCTCACCTATGGGACTAGCAAAGCTAGAGGGGAGAGTCTCTAGGTAAGGGCTAGCTCCCTTTGATGCATATGAGTTGTTCCAATGAGTTCTAATATATATATATATATATATATATATATATATATATATATATATATATATATATATATATATATATATATATATATATATATATATATATATATATATATATATATATATATATATAATGGGGGGTGAAAAGGGAGAAGGATTACAGGAAAACAAAACTACTCTAAAAGAGGTGATGCACCAAATGATTCAACCTACTCACACTCACACTCTGAACCATACAAACACATATGTACACTTCAACTAGTAAATGGACCAAACTGCAAGAAGTTTAACAAGGAGGCTTTAATGGAACCCACAGAAAATAGAGACCCACCATAGGTGCTATGGAAGGGGCACACTATATAGTAGATTCTTTTTGTCTTTGCATTTCCAGGTATAGCTCTTCTTATCACCTACAAGAATGGCACCTTATAGACACTAGGTATGTTGGTGTTAAACCTGTGAAAGCATTAAGAAGCAATGACTAAACACAAAACTAACACTCAGAGACACACAAAGATATCTAACTAGAATAGAGGTAAAAATGCATTTATTGATTTTAGGTAAAAATTTGCCAGGGCTTCACCTTATAAATGTGAAAAGATCCTTTTCCAAATGACAAGTCTACAATATATAAATGAAGAAAGGGGCCTTTTGGCGCCCTTTTTACAAATGGCCCATGCATGTCCCAAGAGCATTGGGAAGAGGAAGCCACTAAAATATAAATGTTGTGTCAGTTTTGATTATGACTTCAGGCATTTTTTAACATAGGCCACACCATTTCCCCATTAACTAAGACTGCTCCTTGAAGGCACCCACGCGGTTTGTCTGCTCATAAATGTAAAATGGAGAAAAAATGGGCCGTGTTGTTCACTGTTTACATCCCATTTATGACCACTTGGTGAACACTATTCTAACCACTGGAATAACTCCTTGAGTCGATGCCTCCCTTCACCACTTGGACTATTTTTTCCATTTCTACACTTGGCACTTTTGTCTTTTCCCTACCTTGACTCTTCTGGCTCCTTGGGTTCTTTTCTTAGCAGGTCGCTGAGTTCATTCTCAACCTTTGTCTTTTCTAGTGTCATTTTCCTAGTTTTGTCCTTTTTTCTGGCTTATGTCTCTTTGTTCTCTTCATTCTCTAGGCTCTTTTTTGGTTAGCGCTCAAATATTCAAAAATTGAACTGCTATTTCACGGGCCTTAAATTTGATGTTTGCACACCCGTCACTACGCTTGAAAACCCAACGGCTAGTTTGTCATGTTTAATTTTGACGCCCTCGGGCCCGTCACCCTTGGACTTTTTGTTGGCTTCTTGCTTCAGCTTTTTTTCCCCGTGGGCCTTTTATGTGGGCTTATTTTCCATCGGGCTTCTTCCCCGTGGGCTCCTCAAATTTCTTCAGACTTTTTGTCTGAAGGAATTCCTTTAGACAAAAGTCTGAGATAAATCATCCTTGTCTTTTGATTTTGCCTCAAATCCCTTTTCTTTCAAATTTCTTGCTCACGGCCCTTCTGAATTCCTTCAAAAAAATTTGTCTAAAGGAATCCATTCGGACAAAAAGTCTGAAGGATTTCTTCCTTGCCTCTACCGACTGCCTTCAAAAAAGTGCCCTTTAGGGAAGTTAAAAATGACCCTTCCGAAGGGCATTCTCTTTGCCTTAGAATTTTTTTTGAAAGAATTTACCCTTGCAGCTTTCTTTGTGGCATCTTTGAAGTGTTCCCTTCCCTCCGCAAGGGCTCTTGTCCTTCGGGAGGCTTGAACCTTTGATTGAACTGCTCCCTTGAACCAACCATTGAACCAATTGATTGAACCGGTTCAATGGTTCAAACATTTGTTAAACCATTTGATGAACCAAGCCTTGAATTGAGCAAAAAAACCCTTTGATTGAACCGATGGATTGAACCAAAGTGATGAACTTTGCTGATTGAACTGAAGCGTTAAACCGAATGTTGAACTGAGTGTTGAACCAAGCTCGTTGAACCATTTGAATTGAGCTGAGCCTTTGAACTTTGCCAATTGAACCAAGTCATTGAACCAAAGCAATGAACCAAGGTGTTGAACCGGTTCAATGGTTCAACGGTTCAAAGCTGCTAACTCTTTGAAAGATCATGTTGTTGAACCACTTGATGAACCAACTGAGTGAACCGAAGCATTGAACCAAGGCATTGAACTGGTTCAATGGTTCAAAAATGCTAACCTTCCTTGTGCATTTTTAGACAAGAGTCCGAAGGAGCTTTACAAAACCCTGCACTCTTTGAACTAGTTCTTCATGTGCCGAAAGACTCGCCTGCAGAGTTCATAAAAAAAAATCTTCCTTTCAGAATTCATAGAAACTTCAACTGCAGAGTCCATAGAAAATCCATCCCTGCAAAAATGGTAGAAAAGCACCTGTAGAGTCTGTAGAAAACTTCACTGCTAAGTCCGTAGAAATAATAGACCTACAGAGTCCGTAGAAATAGACCTGTAGAGTCTGTAGAAACTCCTGGACTTGTGTGAAATCAAAAAATGAATTGGCCTAGAATAGTAGGGGAAGAAGGGGACCAATTTTTGGCCTGTTGGACCAAAAAATGGTCAACAGGTTCTTCATCAAGGTAAGTATATTTTAAGCCTAGCTCTTTCATTTAGTAGATATAAATTACTTATTGATTAATAAATTAATGTGTGTGTATCTTTATATGATATTTATCTACACTTATATTTAGTGTGGATATAATATTTCTTGAACTTTCCATTTAGCCATTTTAGGTAGACTAGACCCCCATTTTCCTACCGTGGCTCCTTACCCATTTTGGTGTTTCTAACCATTTGCATTAGTTTACTTTACCTTTTTTACAAAACTACTTACATTTATTTCTTTTAATATTAGATTAACTACAATAGAGATCTATTTAGAGATACTTCATTATGTTATTGACCTAAAGGTTTTGTAAACCTTTCGTTTTACAATGTGTTTTAGGTGTTCCTCTTTCTAGCTTTGTGGATCCATTTAGTCACATCCTAAAATCATTAAGTAACATTAGGATCTCTTTGATTAACCTTTACCGAGTTTGGATATTGTGATTGGATATTTGTTAGTTGATCCTAGCCCATTGTATAGACTTCTTTGTGGAAATTGCTCATAGTCTCATTGGCTTTAGTTTTTGTCATACACCTGAGGTAGACACATTAATAATTCTTTCAATATAGGATCCCCTTCTTAAAAAATAAATAAGTTGATTTCAATGTCAAATCACTCCTTTGTACTCTATTCAATTCTAGGGGACAAATTCTATACATCAAAATATAAATGATATGGTCATATAAAGGATTGCATGAGACATGGGTTTGATCAATGTGCATCATTATGATTCTAGGATCAAACTCTATAATTACTTGCATGCTACCCTGGCTTCTCACCATATTAGCTCGTTTGATGGAAATATCGTACTCCTACATATTTATAATCCATTTACCTTTACATTCACCTAAGTCATTTTGTCCCAACATAAGTTTTAGATCAAGTTCTAGCACAATTTTTTGAACTTTTTTACGTGGGATATAATGTTTGAACTTCTTCACAAATTTGACCAAAGCATATTATTGTATATCCAATACATGGTATTTTAGTTCTACATCCAATAGGTTTGTACTCATAAATGTGATGGTATTTTCTTCATCATTACCCCTTTGTGTAAGTACAACTGTGATAGTGTGATCATAAGCAAAGGAATAATAATAAAAAACCTTGTTAAAATCTAGAGTGATCAAAATTAGAGCTCGCATAATGACATCCTCACTATCTTAAAATGTAGTTTTGGATTGAGATGTCTACTCTAATTTCATATCTTGTTTTATCATGGCATTAAGGGGCCTTAAAATTTTAGTAGAACCAAATATGAACTTTCATACAAAATTATTTTTTCCAAAAAATAAATTGAATTCCCTTTTTCTATTAAGAAGCAAAATTTTTGAAATGAAACTAGCTCTATTGCAATCAATTGAAAGATTATGAGTACGTCTTAAGGAATTCTATGAAAATATATTATCCTCTTTTACATTTTAGTATGATTCAAAATCATGTTTCAACTCTGTTGTCCCCCAAAAGTAGCAGTCATTTTTGTGATAACATTTGGACTATTTTGGTCTTACAGACCAAAATTGTCTCTTCCATTTCCAAAATTTGTCCTAGACATTCAAATTCCTCATTTTCCAAGCTTCTCAAAAAATCTACGGACTCTTCAGGCTTGAATCTACGGACTCAGTAGAAAGAGAAGTCTACGGACTGTGCAGGCAGGTTCATTTATACAGGTTCAAAGGCTTTTACAAGTGGTTTCAGTCAAAAGAATTAGTTTTCAACACTTAGTCATTCTTTGAGATTGTTTTAGAGCCTTGGTTCAAATAGAAATCTCCATCGGCAAACACCAGCAGCAGGTTCAACGTTTGTTTCATCCTCTAATTCAATGTCTTTTGGTTCAAAGAATTAGTTCAGAGCTTTGGTTCAGTTGAAAATCTTCATCGGCAAGCATCTGAGTGCAAAAAAGAGACTTGAACCATTGAATCGTTGAACCATTGAACCACTTTGGTTCAAAGGTTCAACAGGTTCAAGGTTCAACAAGTTAAATGTTTTTGGCAAGAGTTAAGCACTTCATCAAGGTTCAAAGTTTAATCGTTGCAATTGGTTCATCAGATTCCAAACACTTAACCAAATCAAGGCGACTTGAACCATTGAACCACTTTGGTTCAATGGGTTCAACAGGTTCAAGGTTCAATGGTGGGTTCAACCAAAGGAATGGTTCAATGGATCGATTCAACCAAGCGGTTCAATGCTTTATTTTACTCAGTGTCTTTTGGTTCAACCAAATGGTTCACTCAGTTGGTTCATTCCTTCAGTTCATCCTTTGGTTTAACATCTCAAGGTTCAATAGCAGGTTCAAAGACATTTTTCAAAGCTTTGTTTGAACCGTTGAACCCAAACTTTGTTCAACATCTTGGTTCAACGAACAGGTTCAATAGTAGGTTCATTCACTCAGTTCATTCACTTGGTTCATTTAGTTGGTTCATTCGATTGAATCATTGGCTTGAACCATTTTGGTTTAAAGCCTTGGTTCAACCGATTGGTTCAACGAGATAGTTCAACTATTGGTTCAAAGGCAAGTTCATAATGGCAAGTTCAATGCTTAGTTCATTTAGTCGGTTCATTCATTGAACCATTCGGTTGAACCATTTTTGGTTCAAGGGAATGGTTCATCGCCAAAGTTCAAAGGGGCGGTTCAATGCAAAAGGAAGCTTCCTGAAGGACAAGTGCCCTTGCGGAGGACACTTAATCAATAAAAGCATTCTTCGAAAGGGTCATTTTTCAAGGAAGCTAAAAGGTAATTCTTTCAAATTTGTTTAAGGCATTTAAAATTGGCTAAGAAAGAATTCCTTCATACTTTTGTTCGAAGGAATTCCTTCAGACAAAAAGTCTGAAAGAATTCTAAGTGGCTGCAAGCGCAAAAAATCTGAAGACCAGTCAAAGACTTTGCGAAACAAATTTCTACGGACTTTTGTTTGCGGGAATTTTCCCCAGACTTTTTGTTTGCGGGAATTTTCCCCAGGCAAGTTGTCCGTGGGAATTTTCTGCAGGACAAGTGTCCGCAGAAATTACCCATGGGAGAAAACACCCAAGAATTTGCCTGAAGGAAACCTCAAATAGAAAGCCCGGGGATTTGTTCGCAAGAATTGCCAAGGCAAAGGGCTATCGAATGACCCCGAAGGGCAAATGCCCTTACAGGGGACTCTCGACGAACAAAGTAAAAGGATATTCTGACTCGACACAGGGCATTTCTCAAGGCGTGAAAGGGCAAGTCCAATCTAGAAGAATACAAAGCTGAAAGCCAAAAGAGGATCAAGGGGTGACGCGCTCGAAGACATCAAATTCAAGATAGTGAACTAGCTGTTGAGAGCACATCGATGGGCATGTAAACATCAATTTTAAAGTCCATGAAATAGCCATTGATCCTTTGAATTTACAGACCTGAATGCATTCCCAGAATTCAAGACCAAAACTAGCTGAAAGTGAGGAAGGACAGAACAACGAATGAATCCAAGGCCCGATTCAATTAACCAAAAAAGGAAGAACGATGAAGACAAGATCAGACCGCCAGGTGGACATTGAAAGTTGTGATCTTTCAATTGCGTGGCTTGTTTATCTACATTGAGAAGATCAAATGGGTAAAATGCCCCAAAGTTCCAGCTTGTCTTCTTAACAGTTCCCAATGCATCATGATGTATTACTATTCTCGAGTCCTTCTTGAAGTGGCCATATAAGGGACTTTCTTTCATTGTAAATTTATCTCTTTTTTGACAATTTGAACGAAACTCTGCCCAAATTAAGAGGCATCATTGAGACTTTGTGCTCAGTCTGTTAATCATATTTTGTTACTGGAATAAGAAAGCAAGGAAATTTTTCAGACTTTGTGCTGTGATATCTTTGTTGTTAAGGAAGATGTTCTTACGTCTTTTTCCTTGATATATTTTTTGTTCCATTAATTTAACAAGCAGGTTTAGTAAAATTGTTTAGGAAGGTGTCCTGAGGAATCAACTGTGGAGAGACTTTGTGCCCCCATAGCTACCTACAGTGTGTTTTCTTTTCATTGCTATGTAAAGGACTTTGAGAAGACTTTGCGCCCTCATTGTCCTTCGTATATTACTCTTGAGCATTTCAGGTGGAGACTTTGAGCTGTATCTAGATTTGTTGGTTACTATGCCCTCAGTTACATTCTGCTTTTATTTCCAGGAGTATTCTTGTGGCTGACTAAATAGTTCTTCTGAAAGAAGAGGAGTGTTGTCTGTCATTTCCCTTGACTTTTTCCTTTGTTTTGCACACATCATCTCTGAAGAAAGAGAGATGGATGTCTTGTCCTACCCTTGAGTATTATTTTCTATTTATACATATATATAGCATATCCACAGGGAACCTCCCCTTGATGAGAGGAGAGAGCAGTCTCCTTCTGATGTGATAAACTTACACATTTGGATGACTAATCTTCCTACTTTGGTTGATCAGACCTATTTTGTTTACCAGTATATGGATAGACAAAATATTCAACCAACAAACTCCAGACAAGTGGGTTTTCCATTTATTAAAATAAATTGGGGGTGTGTTGGTCACAACATGAACATGTGTCATTTTATATTTCAAAGGCTATGGTAATATGAAAGGAAGGTTATGCATAATAGGAGAGTACACAACTATCACTTGGAAAAGGATGGAAATAAGTATATGACACTTCCACTAGGAAACCAAAGAAAATAAGGGTGTAACAATACATGTGCATGCATATTGATAGTGACAATAAATGAGTTCGTGTAAAAATTGGAAAAATAAGAAGCTTGTTTTGTGATCATTCCCAAGACATCACAAGAAGAGTGTACATATACACTAAATAAGGAATAATTTTCATGTGAAATTAAGGCCTTGCTAGATGAGTTCACATAAATAATTTTAATCAATTTTCCAAAAGGATTGGCATCCATGTGAAGTATTAGTCATCACATATACTTGATACTGAAAGAGAGTTTTCTAAATAAGGAAACATATTACATGATGTTACAAGAAAAAGAAGAGGTGCAGAGGAAAGTGTATGATTTATTGAATAGAGGATTGATTAGGGAGAGTTTGAGCTCATGCATAATACTTGTAATATTAGATCCGATGAAGGATGGAGAGTAGTGTATGTGTTTCAAATTAAGGGCCATCGACAAGATCACAATCAAATACTAGTTTAGCTTACCATGCATGGAAGACCTTATGTATTTTTTGATTGGTGTGAGGTATTTATTTAATATGTATATGAAGAGTAGGTACCATCAAATCAAGATCAAGGAAGGCAATGAGTCGAATACAACCTTCAAGATGAAATAAGTGTTGTATGAGTGCTTAATGATGCCGTTTAGTTTGATGAACATACCAAACATATTCATGAGGCTAATGAACAAGGTGTTCAATCCATTTTTGGGTAAACATTGAATTTTATACCTAAATGATATTATATAATTTAACAAACAAATGAAGAGCACATAACACATATATGGAATGTGGTGTAGATGTTGCATAAAGAAAATTTGTTGATCAATGTAAACAAGTGAAGATTCATGAGGAAAGAGCCTGTATATTTTTAGATCATGGTATTGTGAAAAGGTTTGAAGATGGACTTAGAAAAAGTGCATGCAATAGTGGAGTGACCATCAACAAGGAGTGCATTATAGGTGAGAAGTTGCCATGGTCCTACAAGATTCTATAGAAAGATCATTAGGAACTTCAGTGGAATTTACACTATGATCACAAAGATGTTGTAAGGTGATTTCAATAATTTGTTTATACTACAAAATCTAAGCATAAATTCCAAGAATTGAAGAAGATAATGACTAATCAACTAATATTAGTGCTACTAAATTTCAAAAACTTTTATTTCAAGTGGATTACAATTTGAGTGGTGTAGTGATTAGGGTAGTGCTAAACCAAGAAGGAATGTATCTCACACAATTTAGTGAGAAACTAAAAGGTTCCAAGAGGAAATATTTTATCTGCAATCATTATTTCTATACCATTGTGCAAACACTAGATAAATGTAATTATTATCTAATGTCAAAGGAATTTTTATTATATATAAACCATCATGTGCTACTATTTATAAAAATCCAAGGAAATTTGAACCAAAAACATATGAAATGGGTTAAGTTCATATTGAGCTACAAGTTTACATTGAAGCACAAGAGTGGGTAGTCAAACAAGGTTATGGATGTGTTGTGCAGGAGAGCACTTGTGTTGAAAAAAATTTAAGTAAAATTCCTTGAGTTCAATTCTATGAAGGAGATGCACATATAAGATGAATACTTTCAGGATAAATTAAGGGTGTGTACAGAACTAAAATGCATGGATAGGACAATATGCATAGACTATTTCATACATGATGTCATGTTATTAAAAGAAGAACAATTATATATACCTTAGGGGTAAATGTAGGAACATTTGATAAAGGAAAATCATAGTGGAGTACTGGCTAAACATTTTGGTTGTGAAAATATGTTGGCACTTTTGGTAGAAGGTTATCACTATTTGATGATGGGCATATATGTGCACAAATATGTGCAAAGGTGCTAAGTTTTCTAGAAGGAAAATGGAATAAGCCAACATGTGGGGCTATATCAACCATTGCCCATGCTGGCATTACCATGGGATGACATCATCATGGATTTTGTGTTAAGATTTTTAAAAATGTAGAAATAGAATGATTCCATATTTATAGTGGTGGATAGATTCTAAAAAATGGAAAATTGTATTATGTGTAAGAAGATGAGTGTTGTGGGAAACATTTCCAACTTATTCTTCAGAGAGGTAGTGAAAATACATGGGTTTTCATGCAACATTTTATTTGATAAAAAAATAAATTTTATAGTCTTTTTTTAGAAAAACTTATGGAAGAAATTGGGAATGAAGTTGAACTTCAGTTCAACTTACTATACATAGAGTGATGGACAGACCAAGGTGGTGAACTGAAGTCTTGGAATTTTTTTGAAATGTATGGTTGGGGATAAACATAAGCAATGGGACATGGTGTTGACACAATAAAATTTTACATACAATAACTCAATGAACTGAAACACTAGAATAACACCCTTTAAATTGATGTATGGAAGCAATAAAAGAGGAGTTGTAGAGTTGTGTAATATAAGTATGACACATGGAAACTTGTGTAGATGTAGAGGATTTCACATAGTATATAAGCCAAATACAATAAGAGGTACACAAGAGGTTGAAGTAGGTCAACACTTATTATAAGGAACATGAAGACAAGAAGCACAAAATAAGGGATTGTGAAGTAGTAAAATTAGTCATGGTGCATTTGTGTAAGTAAATATTCCCACGAGGAACATAAAATAAGTTGAAAATGAAGAAAATAGGGTATGTGGAATATTGTGCATTTTTTAGCTAATGCATACGAGATCAAATGATCAAAGGAACTGGATATATCACCCATATTCAATCTAATAGATTTACATGAATACCATGAGGGGTAAGGTGATAACTAGAAAGAGGAAGTAAATGCACAAGTAGCCAATTTAGGATACACAAATACTAGAGAAGGGGAAATAAAAGATAGAGGTCATATTGGACTCCAAGATATTAAAGAAAACACATAGAAATGAATATGGGAAATACTTGGTGAAGTGAAAGAACCACGTAGTTAAGGATTCAATATAGATGGATCCAAAAAATATTGTTCACTTTGGCCATCTTATCATAGATTTCAAATTATGAGTAGGATCTCACAAAGAGTTCAATTACCAAAGGTGTCTGATGCAGGAGCATCCTAAGTGCACATTAATACTATAGTGACTAAATGAAGTTTTGCATGACATAGGTGTAGAGGTGAAAATGAATTTGAGTATAGAAGATAATACATTGACATAAAGGTAAAAAAATGATCGAAGGATGAATAAGTCACACAAGAGAAGATCCAAGTTCTAGTTTGTGCATGATTTCACAAGGTTGACCATGCACATTTTTGAAAGAACACACAACACAATAAAGAGGGGATGAAAACACAACCCAATGGGGGTCACACTCATCACTTGCATAAGTATAAATGCATAAGTATAAATTACACAAATTAAAGGACCATGTCAGAGTGATAAGTACAAAGGTCAACACATGGACATCGAAAAAACCCATAGACCATAAACATATACTGAAGATAATGTTCCAAGGTGTGGATTAGAGGATTAAAATTTAAAATTATGATCACCACGCATGTAGTTAAAGGCCACTAAGAAACCAAACCTCTAGAAGCTAAATTAAAATTTTAAAACATAGATGAAATAAATCAAACATTAATGGAAGATAATGGATAGAGAATAATCTAGAACAAAGAAGAATCAAGAAGGCTTAAAGTTATATAAGGAGACTCAAGATCGATTTCAAATAGTTAAGTTCAGAATGCTAAGGAAACTCTACTAAATGTTTTTAATAAATAGTCAAGTGTGAGTTTGTGAAATAGGAGATTTAAAGTACTAAGTGTATAAAGAATCCAAGAGTTTAATTTTACTCATGTGTAAAATGCCTACAAATAATGTTGTTATCAAGCTAAGCCTATAGTTTTAGCTTTGAATGTGGTTGTTATAATTGTATACACATTAATAATAATAAAATTTATAGCTTTCTACACAAAATTTCATGGGTTTGCAAGTGTTTAATTATAATGGCATAGTTTAAGTAGTTCTTAATTGAACCCCTTAACTTAGAATTTCAAAGTCTTTGAGCAAGGTTCCCGTATAGTACCTGTTTGGGTTGAGTTACCTAGTCTCCCAATCTTTGTGTGGGCCTTCATGGATTAAACCATCTAGCCCATATTGCATTGGATTTATAATGAAATAAAAAAAATTACTCAACATGACTGAATAAGTGTTTTTATGTCAAGGTTGACCTAATGAAAGACTTGAAAGAGTCTATCAATATTCAAATAGGGAAAAAAACTTTATATATAAGATCACATATATTAACCTTCTAAACACATGTTTTCTATGTCAAGCCATCAACCATAGGATTCATGATTGTCCCATTATGTCCCACCTAGGATAAAAGTTGATGACTAAAAATAAATTTGTGACATAAAAGATTAATAGTTAGATCATTATTGCTAACAAAATAATGGTTTCTAGGAATAAAAACTCTAAAACAACTAATACCAAAACATAATGTGAAAGGGTTGATAAATTTCTACCTCATCCAAATCTTGTCTTTCTAGTCCAAACTCTCTAGGCTATCCCTGAGATCCAAGTTTCTCAAGAAAATTCCATGAAATTATTTGTTTTGAGTGTTGGGAAATCCTCAACAATTGTTCCAACTTATAGGTATTCGTGAAGTTTTCCTCCTGGTGAAAATGACTCACTAAGGTGAGATAATGGGGCTCAACATTATTTCATTTCATTGGAGGGTTTTCTTTTACCAAACCATCAACTTATTTTAAGCAATCATTTTTTGATTCTAGGTGTTGAGAAAGGATTTGAGGATGGATAGGCAAAAATTCATGCAAAAGACTCTTCTTCATGAATATTCTCTCACAGAATGTTCAAGGTATTACATAGTCCTTATGACAATTATCTATGTAGTCCAATTGTCATCATCTTATTTATTTAGATTTTGTATGTTTTCAAGAAGTTAAAGTTACAAGTTTTCTTCTATATACTTCCTTAAAATGTATTTGGTCATATGCCACACAATGATCCACCTCACATGAGGATGGACATAGTGGTCCTAGTATTTTGATTTCAATAAAATTTCCTCCTTTATTTATTACATTAATATAAGACTCATCGCTTCAAGTAAAATGGGTCACCCTTGACAATGATGGTTATTATTTAGGCCTCATAAATGCATATGATCCTAATAGGTTTTAGGTGATAATGTAGCAGTTAAAAATGTAGTGGATAAAACTTAGTATGACAAAATATTGCATATGACATAACGTCACAAGATAAAATGTCATGAATACAAAACATCATAGCATTGAAAATGTTGCAAAAATGTCGTGAAAATGTAGTTGAAAGTTGTATCATATTCTATGTGAGTACATCCCTTACAACATTTTGTCATGCAATGTTTTGTCCTCACTAGAATTTTATCCTATGATTTTTTGTCCTCACAATATTTTGTTCACTACATTTTTAACCGCTACATTTTGTTCGCTACATTTTTTATGGATACCCTCTATTTTAACCTTTTAAGACTTAGTGAATGTAAATATTATGTTTGTTAAAGAGATAAGTAGATTAAATCAAGGTAATAATATGCAATAAATACAACCACTATAGAATTGACTAACTTTGACCTTTTTAAAAATAGTAATAAATAGTGCAAGTAATAACTTAGCTAGAAAATGATTGAGACAGATGATTTAGAGGCTAAAAACTGAGGCAGAGGCTGGTTTAAGTGTCAAAAATAGGATATTAGTGTTATAACCTCTATTGGATAGTAATTCCCTAATTAGATAGTAGCTCCATCATTAGATATGTGGTAGTAGTGTCCCTATTTTGGTAGTAGTGTCGTATGTACAAGATTGTCTCAAGTTTCTAAGTGCACCTATGTCTGGATCTGTGAGGTCTATTCCTACATGCATGAGTTTTGAAACCCTATATATTGAATACTTTGACTGAATTTGTGAACAAACCCTAATCCTCCATGTTGTAAGGGCATCTGATTGATACAAGTTGAAAGGTGTGTTTATTAGTAAGGTAGGTTGGACATCCTCAACACTCCATTGTGTTGAGAGTTGCCTACATACCAATACTCCAAAGAGGGATCAAGCTTGATGTAGTTCTCCCCACCTAAGTTTTGGTGTAAATTCAAGTGAAGCCATTATGATAGTCGACTTGAGTGCTTTGAGTGTGCTTGAGACTAGAAATTTGGGTAATCTAAGCTTAAGACTGTTGTAGATGGGAGTATGTAGAAGTTGGGTAGAATAAGTAATAATAACCTTAATTGTGCACAACTTATTCTAAGTTTGAATGTGTATTTTTCATCTAATTTCCATCTAGTGGTTAGAGGGATAAAATTCATGTATTTATATTGTTCTAGTGCTTATGTAGGTGATAAAAGAGGTATAGGTTGACCCTAAGAGGTCTTAGATTTGAAAAGATGTCCATTTATGAAAATGGAGGGGAAAGGACATTAGTGCCATTATTGAGACACTTGAACCATGTGACACTACTATCCTTATTATGGTGCTAGTGTCCAAGTGGCAGAACACTAGGCACAATGAGCTAAGATACAAGAATGAAGGTCTACGATTGCTTTAGGGATGACTAGAGACACTTGTGACCTGAATGAAGGTTTGATAAATGTGAAAATAGGCTCTAGGATAGGTCTAGGGATAATCTAGGGATATGTATTCTCAAGTAACACTCTTAGCACTCAAATACGACTTTTTGGTGATTACATTTAACCCCCCTTTATTCTAGAAATGTAACAAAGAAAAATGTTTAGGATAAAGGAAAAATAAGTGTACTTGGACTTACCTAAGAGGTGAAGCCCATGAAACTGGGTTTGAGTATGTAAAACATGCTTCAATGTGTGTCCTATAAGTGAAACATGCATAGATTAGTCTTTACTTAAGAGATATCAAAAGTAAAGACTAAACTGAGTAAAGAAGTAAAATTGAGTAAAGGGATAGGAGATAAGAAATGAATGAATACACCTCACTAAGTACATGAAATAATGCATAAATGTAGTTACAACCTTTGTGTGTGTGTGTGTGTGTAATGATCAATTGGTGAATATATTGGACTGAGATGATGGCTTAATCAATCCTCATGTATGGGTGGCTGAAGAACTCAATTCGATTTTGACTCCATCATTGACAACCCCTACTTGGTGGATCATGACCTCAAGAATGTGTCAGCAATGTTCTCACATATTTTTGTGGAAGCCTTCAAGTATTTCATCCATAAGTTCCTTTAGGTTTAACTAGTTGACTAGATCATGTAAGGTTTAGTGTGCAACCACCAATATAATCTACACCAAATGCTTAAATGTTGTTGTTAGCTTCAGATTTCTTTGAATCTAAAAAAGTGCATCTTTTCCACCCCATTTTAGATTCTATTGGGACATATTATTTGCCAGGATGGATTATTGGTGTATTTGACTAAAATTGATGTCATTATCCAACTCCCAGTACCAACTACTCAATGCAAGGTCTGCACCTTCTTAGGTCACATAAGGTACTATCAAAAGTTCATTTTGGGTTATGCTAACATAGTTGGGTCGATGGAAGAACTACTCAAGTATAATGGCCTATTATTATGGACAGTTCAACACTAAGAATCATTTGAGGCTCTAAAATAGAAACTGGTGACTACACCCATTCTTAGTTCTTGAGTTGGAACCAACCATTTCATGTACAGGTTGATGCTTCAGGCATGGTAGTAGGTGTTATCCTAACACAACCCGGTGAGGGAAACCTTGATCTTCCTCTTTATTTTTCTACCTAGAAGCTCCCACCTATAGAACAAAACTACTCTATGATAGAACATAAGGCCTTGTCTATGGTTTATGCACTTTAGAAACTTCACCAATACTTGTTGACAACCCCATTTATCATCTATATTGATCATGAATCACTTAAGTATCTGGTTAATAAACTAGTATTGCATAAGTGCATCTACCAATGGATTTTCCTCTTTCAGGAGTTCTAGTTCTTTATCATCATGAAACTAGGCAAAGTTAATTTTGGTCCAAACCACCTCTCACGTGTTCAATCTTGTGAATAGTCATGAGCCATAAAGGATGATTTATTTGATGTATAACTTTTTTAAGTTGCACAAGTGGCCAAATAATAAGAGTAAATTATGAATTTTCTTGAAACCATCACCAGTTCACCTTAGTACCCAAAATAAAAAGTAGATAATGGTTTGCATTGCCCCTTTCTAAATTATTAGAGGAGAGTGTATAAATTGGGTTGTGATGAGGTTTTATGAAGTTGCATAATGCAACATGAACACATGAAAGTCCTTTAGGAGGTCCATGAGGGTGTCAAAAGAAGACATTATGTTGGTGACACAACCACCAAAAAGGTTTTGCTAGTTGGGTTGTGGTGGCCCACCTTGTTCAAAGATGTTAAGATCATGCTTTCCAATGTGATATATGTCAGTGCATAGGTAAACTAAATTGAAGTGATGTTATGCCTCTTCATCCAGTGTTGTTTGCTCATGAACATTTTGAGAAATGGGCTATTGATTTTGTTGGCCCCATTCAACCTACTACAAGATGGACTAGCACATGCTACATCATTACTACCACATACTATCTTGCATGCTTTGTTAAAGTAGTGCCCACATAGGATTGTACTACTACTACCACTAGTAGGCTTCTATGGGAAAATATCATCATAGGTATGGATGCCCCTTAAATTTAACAAGTGATTATGGCACTCATTTTCTTAATGAAATAGTGTGCATCCTTTTAGTTGAGTTCACGACTGTGCACCATAAGACCACACCTTACCACCCTCAAACCAATGGCAAAGTTGAAGCCTTCAAATAAGTTTTTAGGTAATATACTGACCAATATTATAACTTCAATCGTACTGATTGGGATGATCAAGTTTCAATAGTCTTATGGGCTTATTAAAACACATACACAAGGATGAACAAGAATACTTATTTTAACCTTATCTTTAACATTGAATTAATTTTACCAATAGAGTTCCTTGGGCCTTCCCTATGTATTACATGTGTAGACAAACTAGATGAAGAGGAATCCCTCAAATCTTGCCTGGATGCTTTACTTCAGTTGGATGAAGTGTGCATTCTTGCACTTTGGAGTCAAGGGGGTGAAAAACAAAAATCCTGGCATGATCGACACATTAAAACTAAAGTTTTTCATCTCGATATGCATATCTTGGTCTATGATTCAAAAATGTCACGCCATCTAGGTAAATTATAGATTTGGTGGAATGGTCCTTTTATCATTTATGATATCCATCCAATAGACACTTGTAAGTTGAAAATATTAGATAGCTAATTCCTATAAGGGCATTTTAATGGTGGTTAACTTTGGCTCTACCATTCTATGTAATTATTCAATTCAATAAATAAGGTGTATGCCACTAGGTTATTTTAGGATGTTGTTTCATTTTCAAATAAGTGTGGCATTGGTTTCATGCCTTTTATAATATATTTTTGCCACTTTTTGATGCTCTTTGGTATTTATCACTTTATTTCTATTTCTTTCTTAACATGAATTTTACTAAGTTATGACATGGAGGACCACGCACAGATTTTATTATGGGGTAGGTTTCAAGGGTGGATAAGCTACTTAAGATAGAAATGCACAAGAGGAGGTGCGTAAAGGAAGTGCAAAAGAGAGGTGAATTAAGGAGGAACATGAAGGAGTTGTGCAGGAGGGGGCATGCAACCCAGGAATGTAGAACAAAGATGATAAAGGAAACAACATTATAAAAATCAGTTAAAATAGAAAAGGTGGTTTCTTATGAACAAACTAAGAAATTTGAATTTTTATAGTTGGCATGCACTTCAGGGAAAGTAAAACAACTCTCAAGGGAAGGATGGGACATGCATTTATTAATGACACAATGGCATAAATGGCAAGATTGTCAAATATGCTCCAAGGCATGACCATTTGAGGTATTAATGGTTGAAGTGATAGAAGATAGTGTGGGGGTATTAATATAAAATATTTATCTACCTATAAAAGAATTTGAGACATTCCATTTTCATTTGTATTAAAAATTTATAAGTGATTACAAATCTCAAATGAAGCATGAATAATTGACAAAAGAAGTCAAATACACAATAATTTCAATAACAAAATGTGAAGTAGAGATTATGGTGAGAAGCATTTAGTGAAAGAAGTGGTAAAGTGATCATAGGGGTGGGTGTGAGAGAAATTTTGTTGTAGATGCTATGACCATCATTAGAGGATTTAAATCAGGAAGCTAAAGTATTTCAAGTCGTAGATAAAAGAATCAAGATGTATACATTTATAAGAGTGGGTTGGTCATGCATTAACCTTTAGGAACCCCAGTTGGTGATGTGGCTAAAGCAAAAGGGTAGGAAAATAGATTCACTACCAGTCATTACTAAAGTGGAAGAGTGACAGGGTGCAGAAGAAGAAACTCCTACTTATATCCAAGCAAAAGGATCTAGTATGCATGGCGCATAAGGTAAGAACCCCATAAAGTTGGAAAAAGAAATATCGTGAGGAGGCACCATAAATGACACACATAAGAAATGAGGTTGGTATACCACCACCACCCTCTCTTATTTTGATTGACTAAATGTAATACATAGAGATAGTTTTGCATGTGGATAATTGGGAATCTAAGGTTTCCACCTGTCAGGTCCTCAATTATAAGCATTGACAAATTAGGAATGAAGGTGACTTACAACGGGACTATCAGGTGGAACACTATAACACTAGTAACAAGATCACTTATGATCTCATAGTTTACAACTTACTGGAGGATGTTAGGGTGCTCCAAATCTTCTAACTAGCATATTTTGGGAAACCACATGAAGTAGTTTGTTGTCTAATTTCATACATTCGTTAAGACTACCTCTATTTTGTAGGGTGCAAAATGAAGATTACCCCCAAAAGGATTAGTAAAGTAATTGGGTCACTATGTTCTAGAATTGATGTCAAGCATATCTTGAGGATCATAAATCAATTGATATAATGATAATGGCATTGAAATATAAAAAGGAAGGCTACACTAGGTATATCATGAGTATTTTTGATCTTATAATTTGAGTAGCTATGTGGTTGGCCATGGCCAAGCTAGGGGGCATAAATAGGTGGAAGTAGGTGGATATAGACCAACTCTATGTCACTAAATAAATAACCAAAGGGACAAATTATAATTACTTCATGTCCTTTGTTGAGAAAATTGAACAAGATGCAGAGAAGGCACATCATTTGCCCAACTACAAGTTTCCTTGGGGTGCAATTTTGTTGCTACTAGTTTTTTATGAGATTAGCATTCTAAATTATTTTGATAAGGAACTAAAATGTGTTTACCTACTATAGCATAAGTCCCCCATAAAAAGGTTCAAACAATGACACCATCACACCTTCCTATAAAGCAAAGATGAAGGGTTGGATTGATGGCATAAAGGAGGCATTTGGAAATGAATGATGCGTACTAAAGGAATTGATTGCACAGATGGGAATCTATGCTAAGTTTGTTGTAAATCAACATTATTATCTCACACAAATCTAGATAGCAAGCATTGACAACTTATTAGGATGGCTTAAATTACCTTATGCATTCACTGATAGATATTTTATGGACTGTATGAATTACATTGAGGATGCATGCCTTGTAACTATTAATGCAAACAAGATTGATGTTGAGATTCACAGTCCTTGAAATATTTACATCTATCTAGGGAGGTAAGCATATGTAAAGCGATGACAATATGATAAGATTGATATCAACACTTACAAGATAGTTATGTAAGGAAATATATGGGTGATCTTCTATATGCTTAGGCCATGAAAGAGAACATCAGGTAGTCAAGATGCAGAAAAAGAACCACTCCCCTTCAACCGCAAACATGCATACAAGAAAGGGCATGAATAAAGGAGAAAAGGCCAAGACCTAAGGCCATTGACATAAGTAGGGCATAGGTGGAATAGCCTAGGGATGAATGAAAATGATAAAGGCGAACCCCAATAAGAGCCTATGGCCTACCTATAAACTAGAGAGATGATGTTGCTTCACATCCAACTAACAAACTAGAGCCCAAGCCTAAAGCACCCCAAGTGGTAATTCCTGAAATAGGGGAAACATCTCCAAAATCACAATCTACAAAGGAACCCACTCCTAACCGAAGTGAAGAACAACCTAATTATGAGTAAAAAATGGACATTCAAATTCCAAAACCTAAAGAAGCAGAAAGAGAAGGCCCCAACATAGACCTTGGCACCAGTACCAGTGAACGAGAAAAGAGTCCTAAAGTTATCAATCTAAATAATGACCCCAAAAATGGAAAGGAACCTATGCAAGAGGTAGAGCAATAGTAGTAGGCAAATTAGGACCCTCCTACTTGTGCCTTGTTCCAACAAGGTATACTAGACAAGTAATTATATTTTTGGGAGTTTTTCCATGAACGTGAGTCTACTAAATAAACTCAGTGTGAGTTATCCTTTGTGATGGAGGTATATCATGACAAAGGCCTAATATATCTCCTAAAACATATCACTAATATAATCCCACACATTCTTTGGCTAGATCTTCTAAAATGCTCTCTAGCTCAAGTAGGCACGACCGTTGTAAATTTTACCCTAGATGTTTCTAAGCAAAACATTCTTCATAGCCATGATATTGGCCAACTTTAATATAAGCATCATTATCTACATGTATAGATAACATCATGTGCAACAATGCAATCTTGAGGATGAAATTGAAATGATCAAGCACCAACAGGATATGATAGAGGTGTTTCGGCTTAGGACATTAGGCCTTTTCTAAACAATTTTGAAGAGTGAACCAATGCTCACGAATGGTACTCCCATTATTGGTGAGGCCATTAATAAATTAGATTTTCTCATGAACCTCTTTCTAAAGAAATGTAAAAACATGGTGGATCCTCAATATGAGAAACTATGGGCCACTGAGTAGTTTAAATAGGCCATGGATGTATGCCATGCATTTTTGAATAAGCTGAGCACCACTGTTCCCATCATCAATGGGGTTTTTTCAACTTGGTGTGGCCAAGTAATATTTTAGAAGCATGACTATTTCTTGAAGAACAACATGCTAATAATTGGCTAAGAATGTACACAATATCAAAGACAAGGCTTAGCATGCGAAATTGTTCTAAGATGTTAAATAACTAGACAAATAAATAAGTGCCCATGAATAACAATTAAATGTTAGTTTCTCAATGATTTGAGGACATGTTTTGGTGGAGGTTAATGCTCTCAAAGATACTCATAAATTTTCAACTACTCAACTTGATATTTTGAAAACTCAAGCAGACAATTTTATGGAGTAGCATAAGGAGATGAAAATATTGAGAGGCAAAGTGGAAGTTATTACTTCTAATCTTTCGATGACCCTCAACTAGTGGGAAGAGCTCAAGCACCAAGTGTATCAGGTGAGTCCTAATGTTTTTTATCTAAGGAATCAATGACATAGTTTTGGATGAACTATCAGTTTAGTTCAACATGATGTTGGACCCTAAATTTTGTAATAATATATTCTAAGTATTTTTTAGCCATGACATGGAGATGCAAGGGTGTCAAAGCAGTGTGGAGGACCTTGGTGCGAGAGAGAATGACACATGAGAGATATGAAAGAATAATGTGAAAGACCTTGGTACGGTAGATCGAGTTGTGAAAGAGAAGGATTTAGAGAACAAGGAACATAAGATGCAGGACTTGGAAAATCATAAGACTAGGACAAGAGCACAAAAAGTAGAGGTAATTAAAAAGTAGTTGACAAAATTATAAGAGATTACTCAAGTGCAAATCTAGCACTGGTCCATGAGAAAAGAGGAGCACAAAAGTAAATATCTAACATAGATAGAGCATATAGAGGCTGTTAGACCCGAATCAAAAGGAACTTAATTATAATGGTTCACCATGACTTATTTTTTTGAAACAGTCATTATCTTGTCATCCAAAATGTATTAATGGTGTAACTCAAGAAGGGGTTCACTTGTGTATAAATACCCCTTGGTTTTGATTAGAAAGTGGCATTGGATTTAGATGTGTTATTACTGTCAAGATAGAGATCTAGATATATTTTGTATTAAATGAAGAACCTTTATAAACTTATCAAATAAGTTTAATGGAAATGATACTTTATCTGTGAATCTTGATGTTTCAAATCTCTTTGGTGTTAATTATGCTTTTATGATACTAGATAAGTATATGCAATATGTGAATGCATCAAATGGCTAACTCTAGAATGATGTTTGTAGTATCACTGATTAAATGTGTTAACTCAAGTGCCTAAGTAACATTTGCCTATCCACCATCACACAACAAAACTAATGGGAACTAGTATAGGCTACATGCCTCAGGTGAGCACACAAGGTCGCTCGCATGATATGTCAAAATGATAGCACATTATTTTATTCCTTCCTCTGGGCGTGTGGCCAATACTTGGTCATGCATAACTAAGGATAAAAATAAACCCAAAAAAATGGGTCTTGTACCAAAATTAGGTGTCTACACAATGCCTTTACTTTGATGGGTGTATGTGAGTGAAGGAATGCATGCACCAAATAATTAAAAAAAAAATTAATGTACTTTGAATTTCCTATGGAAGGATGGATGAATCAAATGATGCTTGAGGCAAGCTCCATATACATAAATTTTGATGTTTCTTGTAGAATATTACATACCTGAAAATAATTTCAAACTGTAATAAGTATTCAATGTCATATTGTTTAGAAATATAGTAACTTGGAAAATTTAATTGAAAAATTAACATTGGATGTTTGAATTCACATATTTTAATTTGAAACAATGCCACTGCAACTTGAAAAAAAAAACTATTTTGATTATTCCAATTATTCCCATCAAATTTTTTTAGACAAGCCCTAGACATAACTAATACTTCTTAGGGAGTTATGACAACCCAATCTAGTTCTTCAACAAGGAGGTAGATAAATGGATGGTTTTTGGTGCTCTTAGTTCACTCAAACATTCACTCAATATTTTCTCAATCCTAAAAATATTTAAATATTTAGATATATCCCCCTTTTTGAGGCAAGGGATTGAAAAACCTACACAATAATCACTCATCTTAAACTAGGTGCTTGATATAAATCAATCTTAGGACTTGGATGATTATAAATTGTAGGTCTCTAATAAATTTTTGGGAATTAGAGATCTATGAGCTCTTACAATATATGGTGATGTCATTGACACAAATGTAATGGGAACCCTAACCAATGGTGGTTAAATAGTAGTATATATCACATGATGTTGAATGATTTGATCCTTACAAATCACACAAGTTGATCACACATGTGATATCTGAGGTTAGATAGGTAGCTTACAAGTTATGAATTGAATGTTATGTACTTTTTATTTATGCACAAAATCAAGAAAATGGTGTAATGTATAAGGTATCACTCTCATTTAATTAAGCCACGGGTGTCCAAGTAATAGATTATATGATCATTTATTTGATGCTATTGAAAACAAAATTAGATTGATTTGAGCATCAACTATAATTGATAGTGTAATTCCACCAAGAGGTGTGAATGGAATGCCATCATAATTATGAAGTATAGTATTCATACTAAGTAAATATTGCATAGTGTAGCCTTGACTATATAGGTTATATTCAATAACATAACGAATACATAAATGACAATAGTTTAATTTATCATTATATATCTCATGGTCATAAAATGTGAGTGTGAATGCATTCTCTTATTATTTATGTTTCTCATAAAATGTAATTTTATAATATTCACCAAATGGTGAGGTATGAGGATTCATATATTGATATATTAAATCACAATATTGATTTCCACCAATAGAGTTACATGTTCCATTTGAAATGGTATTTCTTAAAATTTAGTTTCTTTTATGTAGTCAATCGAGTTTGTATTGATTAAGAACTAGAGTTATTTTCTCTTTTTGTCTTTGTTAAGTTTTCCCCAACTTGATATATTTGCATTCTTTTGGTTTTACATATCTGAATTTGATTTCACTTTTTTTAAATACGATTGGTGGGGGACCACTAGGTTATGTTGGTTGACTAGTGTTTAAATGAGTTCTCACCATGTATTTTTTTCCTTTATATATGAGAGGTGGTGTGCCATTTAGCATGAAATGTGGGAAAGTTTGACCATAATACTAAGGACTACAATATCATTCGATAATACTAAATGTATTCATGTCATCGCAATACTCTCCAAGACCACATGGTGTAAAACTAACTTATGACAAATGGTCATCCACGCTATCAAGCTTATAATTATCTTCATCTTCATCAAATGAATATCCTAAGAATGAGTGATCTTATTGGCCTTACTATTTTTTCCCACATGATATGTTCGCATATGTTCTATGGGATTGGGTTATTGAGGTATTATGATATTTGGATGAGGTATGATAACATGTGAGATAATAAGTTATGTGTGTTCCATAGTTCTACTATATCAAAATGGCACATCATACATAGGAAAATTTTAAATATAAACTTTGGGTAAAAATTTTAAACATCCATGTAATGTAAAGGGGAAATAAATTAATAACATGACTACGTAGTTGACCAAGCAGAAGCTTATAGGTGAATTCATTAGATATTACTTTACATTTCATAAATAAAGTCTTAGGCCCAACAAATAAATTAAATAAAATTATTCTTAAGGGGCTTCATGATTTATTATCAAATCCTTTGATGATCATATTTGATGGTGTAATATAATTTTTATCAATTCCTACTGAATTAAGGAAGAGATCACTACATATGTTCAATCTTGAACCATTATTTATTAGGACACTTTTGACTTCCAAATAATTTATTTTTAGCTTTAATGTATGGTAAGAGGTTTTGATCAATAATGGATTTAGAGGGTAAATCTTCAAATTCAAGGGATACAAGATGCTCTCTATTTTTTAAAGTTTTAACTAGAGAAGACAAAAAGGCAAGCTTGGTATTACTTGGTAGAGTAGCATCACATATAAAAAAACACAGTAAGACTTTGAAATTATATGATTGTTTAAACAATTTAGGAGGGAGATCTTGACATATTTATTTTTATATTGGTCCACAAGATCAAAAGGCTTGGGTGATTGAATCCAAGTCCTATAAGGAGGTAGAGGGAGAGTAAAGGCTTGGAAAGGGGTATTTTGGTTGGCCTCACCTAGAGAAGCAGGTTCAAGGATAGTGGCATTGTGTGTCCTACCTCTCTAAGATATTACAACATCTAATCGTAGTGAATTATCATACATTCAATAATATTTGGCCCATTATTAGGAGGAGGGAAAAATATATATCGAGGTAAATGTATTATTACATAAAACATTAGAAGCAACTCAATAATTTTTTCATCAATTAGCGAGTATTATATGATAAATGCAAGGAAATAAACACGAAAACTATGATAAAGAATTTGTATAACAACCACATGAGAAATAAAAACATCCCTCATGAATTTTTAAATTATAACATGTAAATATGATCTACACATGATTTAATAAAAGAAACAAAAACGTAAGCATGAGCCACTAAGGGAAAGTAAACTAAAGATAACTACAGTCATCATGAAGCAAGCTAATAAAATCCTATTAGTAAGGCACAAGAAAGGAAAGGGTTTGTATAAAACCCTAAAACAAAGGATAAAATGTAAAATAACAACAAAAACAAATCTAAAATGAAGAATCAAACCCTATAAAACCTCAAAAGATGTATGCATTGAAAGAAAAGAGGCGTATGCACCAAATTATGAAATATGGATATAATCTGAAAGTTAAAAGAGGTGAGTAGAAGATAGGGTTTGATTAGAACATGTAAATTAAGATACAAATCTAAAAATTATAAATCAGTCATGAAACCCTAATGATAAATATCAAAATACATAGGCATTTGAAGAATGGATGGGTTCACCATTTTATTTTGGCTAAAAGTGGATTTGGGTTAAATAACCTATGCACAGTGAGCTAAAACATCTACATAAGGGTGATATAACATATAGAAATCCAAAAAAATATATTATATCTACCCTAGTGGTTAAAAATAATATAAAATCATAGATTGAATAATTGAACATGTAAAGACTAAATAAAATAGCAAAATTCATGAAACGGTCGCACTTTGGAAGAATCTTAGGATTCTAAGAGTGTAGCAGTGGTTTGTAAGTGATGGTAAAGCTTTACATGAAATATGAAGTGTTGGTTATGTAATAATATATTTAACACTTACTCTAATACCACTGAATAGGCCCATGTGATGTAACTAAAAAATATTTTTTAATGCATTGAAACTGTACTATGCTATGTTATAAATTCTATTTTTTGTGCATGTGCATTATCTAATGTTGTGTAGTATAACATCTTCATTTTATTAAATTCATGGGTATAACATTTGATTTGATGTCTTTTTCTTCTCTTAACCTATTTCACCTCAAACATCTAATGAAGAACAACAAAAATAAGTTATGGGTCAAGAAACCATAATGGAGTTGTAATTACATGTCTCACATGTTTGGAATTAGACCCTATGTATTCTTAGTGTTGTGTAAATGGAATGTATAGCAAGGGATTCAAAATCTTCTTCCTTATATGTGCAATGAAACTTTATGAAAATTCACATAAACACTATTTTGGTATAAATGGAAGATGTCACAATATCTTAAATAAGAGTGAAGTATCGAGGTGGAATAATCAATCACAATCATAGCAATAAATGAGGAAATAAAGGCACTAATTTAAAGGTAGGAGTGGATTATGATGTTTGATAAAAAACTAAATGATACTTAAAAAATGACTTGAGATGATTTGGTATATATAGGGATCTCTAAGATGTGATACACACTATGGCTGACCATAGAAAGGTGTCATATGTGAAATCAAATGTGTGGGAAATTAGACTAAGGCGAAATGACCTGCATAAATTCACATGATAGATTCAATAGTATCTATAATTATTGAATATATTCTTGGTGAGAGAGATGTCTGAAATGGGTGTAAACAACTTATAATATACATAAATAAGGCTTAAATGCTTAAATGAATGAATGTTGAAGACATCTAAAAGGATCAAAGGCTAGAGGGAAAGTATTGTGGGGTAGGAAATTCCCTAATAATAGATAAATATACACAAGTGTGCAAAAATGAGTAAAAGATAGTATGTAAATAGGTCTTGTTCCAAAACTAGATGTCTACTTAAGGAAACATGAAAGGTATATTTCACTTGATTGATGTTTTGCATTTGTTTTATTAGTTTTGTTTTCTACCAATGAAGATCCTAAGACTATGAGGGAGGTACTTGACTCAAGGGGAAAAATTTATAGAATAATGCCATGGATGAATAAATGGATTTCTTGGATAAAAATATGACATGAGACTTGGTAAAAATCCCTATTGGTAGAAAATATATTAGTGTAGCATGGTAAGGTGAATTTAGGTCAAGTGAAAATACACTAAACCATATTAAATAATGTGTAATTCAAATCTAAATATAATACAACAATATGGCAGTATACACATATCTAATTATGAGAATCAGAGTAAATTAAATGCTTTAAATTTGACAAATATAGTTTTTAGATAAAATCTTAATTCTGACTTACATGTTGTAGACACCTAAATTTGGTCTTTGACACTTTAACAGCATCAATCTGGGCATACTTTGACATATTTAGATAATTCACATATATCTAAATCTTGAGCATACTTTCCTTCTATTAGTCTACCCATCCACTATCTTAGCCACCTCTATCCATCAAGTATATTTATTTAGGATCAACTTGGTCTATACATGAACACATTAAGAATCCTAAACAGGCATTCTCCACACCTCAAATCTTCATTTTTAATTTCAAGATGCTACCAATGAACTTGGATAGTGTCAGTTGATATAGGTGTCCCCCTCTACTAGCATTTTCAAAGAGAGCTCAATTACTATTTTTAAAATTGGGAAATCATCATTAGGTTGGCTAGACATGTTTCATGCATCGATTGTTATAGGAATTTTTTAAAAAGGTATGTGTGTGTGTGTGTGTGTGTGTGTGTATATATATATACACACACACACACAAATCATCATTAAGTATATTTACAATACCTGTATAAGACCTTGGATCATTGCTCACTCTATTGGAGTGTTATTTAAAAGGCATATACACATGTAAAATCTTTAAAAAGTAGACATAGATTAGTACATGGATATAAATTTGAGTACAAAGAGGTCAAAGTTGCATGATACCAAATGTCAGAGATAAAAATGGGACTACCTTATAGGTTGTTCATGATTTTCCACACACTCACCTAAGTGGGAGAACTACGTGCGGTTTGAGCCCTCTTTGGATTATTAGAACAAAGGCAAATATCAATGATTCAATGGGGAGTGGTTAGGATTTGTTTAACCTAAAATTTTGACCAATTTTTAACATCTCTTTTGATCAATCAAATATTATTAGGGTTTTAGTAAATGGACAAAAAAACATGCATCATCGCATAGTATTTTAGAGATCACATATTTATAAGTATATTGTAGGCACATTCAAAGGGTTTCCAGGAGTTACATATCTCCACAATGCACTAGGATACTATTGATATACCTCAATAGTATTGGTATACCTTGATAATGTTAGTTTTTGTAGGTATTCGACCTTTCCAGAAACACCCATATAAATTGTTAGCCCCTATTTCAAACCTGAATGCCTAAAAAAACCAATCCTAAGCATTTTCAAAACATGTGAAATATGTTAGAGGTATAATCACTGAGAGGTGGGGTGAATCAGTGATGAAAGATAATCCAAACTTTAATTCCAATCCTTTCAAACCCTTAACCAAATAACACTAGCATTCATGAAACATACACGTCATTTATAACAATGAACAAGAAGGATAAACAAGATCACACACATAACACAATATCTATGTGGGAAACCCTCTTGGGGGATAAAACCCAATCTCAGTCCAATAAAACATGGACTACTTGTCCTATAATTTGATTACAAACATGACACTTTAGTGAAGCACCCACTTCATAAGGAGCACTAGGCCCTAAGGATGGACAAGCACCTCTTGCCCTAAATGTTGAGTACCTACAATAACACTTATGAAATGAACATATCTTGATCTCTGATTGCTTACCAATCTGATGGAGATATAATGAATATCATCTATCTTCAACCCCACACACTCTCTCTAGCCTTCACACCCTCTCAATGCATCCAAAACTACCTTTTGGATCACTCTACACTTCTTCGCACATACTCAATCAAAAAACTTGAAACAACTCTATTATAACATCAAAAACATGAATAAATGATCATATGCACATACCTCACACTCCTATGATCCTCAATTCATCCACCAAGCTCACACAATCTTCACCTTTCCTTCGCTCACACTACACACTCTTTATACTTTGCTTATCAACTCTACAAACCCACAAGTACACTATCATGACATCAAAATTATGAACTATAGGTCATACATATAATCCTCAATTTCATCTTCTCTTCAATCCATCCAATAGGTACACTCACTAATCTCTATCCTTCACATCTCAACTCTTTCCCTTTTACACTCACTCAATCATCCCTTTAGGCCTTCTCATTCAAATAACCTCTTTTAGACTCATTAGGTTTACTGATCTATGTATTCACCTACAACACCTTATTATAAAAACATACTCAAATATCCTTCTACCTATGATGGTCCTCAATGACCTACTATAACTCCTCAAAATGAGTTATTTCTTTTCTTAAATCCCCAAAATGTGTAATAACTAAACAACCCAATTTGGTCTTTTCTTTATACCACACACTCACTCAAGCAACTCTCCTTGTTGACCAAAACATATTACATACTTGAACCAACACAAAAATATCAATTAGGATATGTTACATATCCTAACTAACCCCTCATATGTTGACCATAGCATCCATGGGTCACCCTTAAGCAGCTATACCTTTCAATTCGGCCTTAGTAGCCCTTATAGGTCTCATGAAGACCTATTCACCCCTTTAGCACTTCACCGAGCAACTTATGAACATAATACCACTTAAAAATGCATAAGTACACTCCACATGACCCCTAAGACACCTTCAATTGATTACATCCATCGCTACACTCCTTTGCATATGCAAAACCTACTCAAACATAAGCCTTGTACATAAGAACATCATGAACAAACAAACGATCAACTTTTAGGCATTTGTTCATATTGAATATGGATTGATCAAACCTCCACAATCCACATAGATGGTCCTCATGGATTTTTCAACACTATCTAATAGTTAGTTCATCATGAAACATCCAAACACCATCAAAACAAACCCAATCATCCTTCTAGGGTCACTTGTAAAAGATGGTCAAACCCGCAGTCAACTTTGGAGCTCAATAACTACAACTATATGAATAGTCAAACCTTCTAACCAAATTTAATAGATGGTCCTTGAATCCCTCTACCACTTTTATATCTACTCTATCAATAAATTATTCCATATGCTTAAGATATTAATCAAACAATACAGACTGGTTTTCCTTTGTTAATTTGAAAATACAAATTCCAACAATGACTATTTAATGCAAAAGCTTTGGACATGTGTCTTCATCTTGTGCCCCCTATAAACTTGATCAAATTCACTTCATCGATCTCCTCTATAATCTCCTGGCCTTGAATTTCAATGTTGACTATTGGTGTTTGATTTAGGCTTCCAAGATTATGACACTTGGAAACCCTGAGTGCCTTTTGTGTACCATGTTATCAGTCTCCATTTAGTTAACGCTCTTATGCCACTTGGTAGCCCCACTTGAAATCTGATCTTATTGAATTATTGACTCAATTTTCACCATCAATATCCATCTACATGATTGAACATATGTCATTAATCTTTGATTTACATGATCAAATGAGTGTCATTGATCTGTTAAACATACGATTAAATACGAGTTATTGATCTGCTACTAATTCACCATGTTTGTGACACATGTCATCATCATGCTAAATCTAAGGATCCTTCAATTTATTGACTTCATGATCACCATTAGATCTCCATCTGCATGATTAAACATTCACTATTAGATCCTTGATCTGATCAAGTGAGGTTTTGACACATGGCAGCCTTCTATAATGATCACTTGATATTGTAAATTTGGCTAAGTATGGGAAATACTAAAATCTACCTAGGAGGCCAACTTTTCACTACCATAAATTTTTATATACATCATGTCAAGACCTAAAAATTGGACCACATTATCTCCTCTCATAGAGGAATCCATCCATTTACCAAACTACTCATGAGACCTTTACATGTGTGAATGTTGATGTCATCAATCTGTTCACTCAGTTTGATTTGCCACAAGACCAACTGGGCCTATAAGACCATAAGGAATAACCTAATGAACACCATGCACTCTAAAAATCACTCTTGACACCCCATAAGACCTTTGCAATATGATCACATTATCAATAACATCCATCAACCACCTCACTAAGTCAACCACTAATTAACCATGCAAGAACACTAAAGAACTTTGAAGCACACTTTATCATTATCATTCTAACGCACATGACACCTTATAAACATCCTTGGCCACCTTGGAGACATCATTTATAACTCTCCAATAATCTCCCCCTTTGCCATTGATGTCAACACCAATCACAAAGCTTATGCTTAAATTCTTTCTCTCTCTTCAAGCACTTTCTCCCCTTTTGACACAATGACAAAGTGGGCACCAACTAATCTTAAGAACTTGAAAAGACTTCATAGAACAACAACAAGAAAGTAACACCTTTAAGATATGATACAAACTCCCCCTAACACTATGCATACCTCTTCTTACCTTGAACTTCTCGAACATGCTCCATGACTACACTCTTCTTTGATCATAGTCTACTATATGAAGACAAAACATAAATGAATACCATCAATTGATTGAACTCACCTTGAATACATTGAAAGGTAATCCCCCAAAGTCACCTGAGCTTAGGCACCCCTTGAGCACCTTCAGACAATCTCCAACCATGAATAAATTTCATACTTGCCAATTAGCCCTCCATTTGCACAAATCCTCACCCATGGAAGACAACACACACTTTTAGATGACTGTGAAACACTTTTTGACAACCCATTTGGTCATTTCAACATATCAAGTAGCCTCTTACCTCAACTCCCTTAGAAAGTTAACTTACCAACATGAGTAAAAACACTATATTTATAAGAGAAACTCAGTCAATACACCATGTTCCAATCAACATCCACCTCTAAAACTTCTTTCACACCTAGAGGTCATCAATACATACTTCTAGACCAAATTTTGAAATCAAAATACTTTTGGAACCCATATATCCTTGAAATGGATTTTGACATGTAACCCTTCATGCAAGAACTAGGAAATCTGAGAGCACTCAAAATTATTCAAAAGGCACATAAAAGATCTTCAAGACTTGAAACCACCTAAAACACACTAAAACAAGGTCAACACACCTTTCTATGTAAATAGATCATCTTGACAACTCACCATCCTTGATTAGACACCTAGAAACCTCCATACTTTGTCTTTAGGACCAAAGTCCCTAAAAAAAAAGAGCACACATGTTTGCTTCTCCAAATGAAAGATGTCTCCTAAGAAGCATAAATAGCGACACTCTAACCCATAATGTCCTAGAATAGTGTGAAACCATGAGTTGCCCACATCTCCTATTTTACTTCCTTGATCCTCTTCTAGCTATAGGATTGATTCTTCTTATTTTTAGGTTTAATAGAAACAACTTTCTCATCCACCACAACATTCTCCCTCTATTCTAAGATTAAATTGATAATACATGGAGACAACATAGATTCATGACATACCTTTTCAATTAAATAAAGAACCTCATAACTAAGCATTGACAACTGATGTTCTTTGCATGAAACTTTCTCAACAACAACATGATGTTCACTTGGATCCATACACACCTCATAACTAGTCTTAACTAGCACCCTATTCTTCTCCTTGAGCTTGGTCTCTTCATTCACAACATGATCAGACAATGAGAACGCTTGGCACTCTTCAACCTATGTAGCATTCTCGACCACAACAAGCATACCACTTGGACTTGCAAACTCATTATGACTCACACTTTCCAGTTTTGGTTCCCATGAGTTAACTAGTCTTCTTCCTTGCATTAAGGAGTCTAAAAGAACTTGTTTTGACTTGATAAACTTTGCTTGCAAAACCTATAAATGTGACCAATCTTATCACAGTTGTAACAAACCACTCTTCTTGAAGGAAACTCAACTTGCCTTAGTTTATTTGGATAATATTTTCCAAAGTGTCCCACATCATGACAATTGAAGCACTCAACCTTGCTCACATCACTTGACTGATGATTCCACTCATTCTTAGCAAGTCTTCTACATGCTCTAGACCTATGACCAAATTGATTGTAAGTGTAACAATAATAATTGAATTTAGCATACCTCATGGCATTTGGTTGTCTAGTTTGATTTGTCTTCATTCTACCAGCATCTTCATTCCATGATTTATTGTTGACCTTCAAGTTTTGATTGTCCTTGTTCATATTAGTCTTCACCTTGTCTTGAGTTGCAATCTTTTGTTCTTCTTTGTAACCAAGTCCAGTTTTATCACTAGCACATTTTTTGTTAAAGTATAGTGTGTTCACATTATTAATTTAACATTTTTAATTCTAGTTATAGTATAATGTTAATACATTTGTAATAGTTTTATATAGGTTTATGTGTAACCGTATGGATAATACGGTAAGATATTAGAGGTTATTAATTGAGAGATTGTAGGGATTGTAGTATCCCTATTTATAGGCTATCCCTTGCCTATTTATTTGTGTCTACCTATGAATCAATGTAATAAAATAAATATAGTGTACAATATAATATATCAGTTATATTATTCTATGCATAATCTTTGACTCAGCTCTTATGTAGACCTGAACCAAAATCTACACTTTTGACTATTCAAAATGTTGTATATATCACCTGAGCTCTTTTCGAACCTCACAAATATCTTCACCTTACTAGATGTCTTCTCTAACTCAGATTTCAATGACTCAATTTCAATCATATACCTTGAACACTCCTTTAGCTTTCAGGCTTGTAGATAGGATTTCTAATTAACAATTGAGATGCTTGACTATACCTTCATGATCCTTGGTGTCTTCATTCAATCTTGCCTCAAACTCACTGAATTTATCCTCATAGCCCTTTATTAGTGACTTGATCTTATTGTTAATCTTCTTCTTAATCTTCAATTCTATAAAAGCATTCCTCAATTCATTCTCACAGTCCTCCTAATCTTCTTCATTATCTGTATCACTCCAAGTAAACTCTTTGTTATATGAGAAAATTCCTTCTTCTACCATGAAGAGGTCTTCATTTTCAATAAGACCCTCATTTTCATGATCATACTCTGAGTTATTGCCTTCACTTTCATCTGATGTATTGCATTCTTCTTTGGTGTAGAGACCCTTCTTGTCCTTGAAGGACCTCTTCTTGTTGTCATACTTTCTGAATCCTTTCTTCCTCTTATTAGACCTACATGTCTTCTTGCCTTCATCTTAGCCTTGACCATGATCTTCATCATCATTCTTCTTATGCTTATGAGGGAACTTGATATCAAAGTGTCCTACTTCTCCACAATTGAAACATTTGAAGGGTAGTTTACCCTTATACTTCCCTAACCCTATTTTTAATTTACTTGTAAACAAAGCTATTAGTTCATCATCAGATATCTCATCATACTTGAATTCCTTAACTTGATTTCTCTTCTTCTTTGGATTAATTTTTGCCTTGAATGTTGTTTTCTTCTTTGATGGTTTGTCATCATTGTCTCTCATCTCATAGGCTGTAAGGATGTCATGCAATTCATCCATATTCATTTGAGTAAGATCATGATCTTCTACAACAGACACTTTTGAATCAAACTCAAAGGAGAGAGACCTTAATACCTTTTGTAATATATTATCTTATTCAAACTTCTCTATAAGACCACCGATAATGTTCACAATCTCATCAACTCTCTGTTGCCACAAAATCTTCTTCCTTCATCTTGAGATTCTCAAATTGTATTTGATGAGTCTGCAACTTGGCCAACTTGACCTTTGAATCTCCTTCATAGATGGTATACAGTTTATCCCATAGTTCCTTGGTAGAATTTCAATGGATTACCTTGATGAACTTAGTCTCTAAAAGACCACAAGTGATGGCATTCATTGCATTAGAATTGCTCTCACACAACTTTTTATCAGTTGCACTAATTGGAGTAGGGGGGATGAATATCCATCCACAATAGATTGAAAAATGTCAAAACCTAGGTAAATTATGTATTTCTTCATTTTCACACTCAAAAAATCATAATTTGACCCATTGAACATTAGTGCTTGCTTAGAAGAGAAACCGCCTTGCACATGTTGACTAGCCATTGTACCTTAGATCACCTTCAAGTGGTTAAACTTGAAAAGAAGGTCCTAATTTGATACCAATTATTATAGATACAATCACTAAGAGGGGGGGGATCAATTAGTGATGCAAGATAATACAAACTTCAATTCTAATCCTTTCAAAACCTTAACCAAATAACACTGGCATTTATGAAACATACACATCATTTATAGTAATGAATAAGAAAGATAAACAAGATCACACACATAACACAATATCTATGTGGGAAACCCTTTTGGGGGATAAAACCCACTCTCAACCCTAAAAACACATGGATAAATTGTCCTATAAGTTGATTACAAACATGAGATTTTAGTGAATCACCCACTTCACAAGGAGCATAAGCCCCTAAAGATGGACAATCACCTCTTGCCCTAAATGTTGAGCACCCACCACAACACCTATGAAATGAACATCTCTTTATCTTTGATTACCTACCAATATTATGGAGATACAATTGATATCATCTCTCTTCAACCCTACACACTCTCTCTGGCCTTCACACCCTCTTAATGCATCCAAAACCATATTTTGGATCACTCTACACTTCTTCACACATACTCAACCAGAAAACTTGCAACAACTCTATTATGAGATCAAAAACATGACCAAGTGGTCATACACATATACCTCACACTCCTCTTATCCTTAATCCATACCTTTGCTCACAATACACACTCTCTATACTTCACTTATCAACTATAATCCTACAAGTACACTATTATGACATCATAATTATGACCTATAGGTCGTACAAATAATCCTCAACCTAATATGCTATTTAATCCATATACTAGGCACATTCACTCTTATTTATCCTTCGCATCTTGACTCTTTCCCTTTTACACTCACTTAATCAGCCCTTTAGGCCTTCTCACTCAAATAACCTCTTTTAGACTCATTAGGTCCATTGACCTATGTATTCACTGACAACACCTTATTAGATAAACATATTAAAATCCCCTTCTACCTCTGATGATATTCAATGACCTACTGCATCTCCTCAAAATGAGTTCTTTCCTTTGCTTAAATCCTCAAAATGTCTAACTACCAAATAAGCCAATTTGGCCTTCTCTTTATACCACTCACTGACTCAAGCAACTCTCCTTGTCATATAATGCACATTATATACTTGAACCAACACAAAAAAATCAATTAAGACATGTTACATATCCCAATTAACCCATCATAAGACTACCATATCATCCATGGGTCACCCTTAAGCAGTTACACCTTTTAATTAGGCCTTAGTAGCCCTTATAGGTCTCATGAAGATCTATTCACCCCTTTATCAATTCACCAAGAAAATTAGGAACACAAAATCACTTCCAAATGCATGGTTCCACTCCACGTAACCCTTAAGACACCTTAAGGTGATTACATCCATCACTACACTCCTCTACATATGCAAAACCTGCTCAAACATAAACCTTGTACATAAGAACATCATGAACAAATAAATAGTCAACTTTTAAGCATTTATTCATACTAAATATGGATTGAAAAAACCTCTAAAATCCACACATATGGTCCTCATGGAGTCTACAACACTCTAAAGAAGTTAATTCATCATGAAACATCCAAACACCATCAAAACAAACTCAATCATCCTTCTCGGGTCACTTGTAGAAGATGGTCAAACCTGCAGTCAACTTTGGAGCTCAATAACTATAACTATACAAATACTCAAATGTTGTAATCAATTTTCCTGGATGGACCTTCAAGTCCTATACTACTTTATTTTTTATTCTATCAATAAATTATGCCATTTGCTCAAGATATGAATCATACAATACATACTAGTTTTCCTTTGTTAATTTGAAAATTCAAATTCCAACAGTCATTATTTAATACAAAAGCTTTGGACATGTGACTTCATCTCGTGCCCTCTAGAAACTTGATCAAATTCACTCTATCAATATCCTCAGGTGTCTCCTAGCCTTGAATTTCAATGTTGGCCATTGATCTTTGATCTGAGCTTTCAAGATTGTGACACTTGGCAGCCCTATGTGCCTTCTATGTACCCTATTGTCAGTCTCTATTCATTTAACATTCTTATGCCACTTGACAACCCTGCATGCAATATGAGCTCATTAAATTATTGATTTGATGCGCACCATTGATCTCCATCTACATGGTTGAATGCATGCCATTGATCTTTTAGCTGTATAATCAAACATGTATCATTAATTTGCTAAACATATGATCAAACATAAGCTGTTAATTTGTTAAACATATGATCAAACATAGGCCATTGATTCACTACTAATTCATCGTGTTTGTGACACATGTCACCATAGTGTTCAATCTCAAGATCCTTTGACTTATTAAATTCATAGTTACCATTAGATATCCATCTTCATGATTGAATGCTCATCATTATATCTTTGATTTGATCGAGTGAGGTTTTGACACTTGGCAGCCCTGTATAATGATCACTTGATATTCCAAATTTGGCTAAGTATGGGAAACACTGCAATCTACTTGGGAGGCCAACCATGCACTACCATAAAATTTTGATATACATCATTTTAAGACCTAAAACTTGGACCACATGATCTCCTCTCATAGGGGAATCCATCCATATACCAAATTGCTCTTGAGATCTTTACATGTGTGAATGTTGATCTCATCAATCCGTTCACTCAGTTTGATTTTCCACAAGACCAACTAGGCCTAAATGACCACAAGGAAGAACCTAATGAACACCATGCACTCCAATAATCAATCTTGACACCCCATAGGGCCTTTGCAACATGAGCCAATCATCAATAACATCCTTCAACTGCCTTACTAAGTCAAACACTGAAGAACCATGCAAGAACATTGAAGCACTTTGAAGCACACTTTGTCATTATCATTCTAACACACATGACACCTCATCAACATCCTTGGCCACATTGGAGACATCATTGACAACTCTCCAATATAATCTTCTATGAGTGACAAACAATCAAAATCAACTAAGTAACTCATCCTTATATTATATTGTAAATTCCAAATCAAATAGTTGTAATATCTATTATCCCATTTCAATTCAAATTATTGTATTTATTCCCATTATTTATATTATTTGAATTAGTGTGTAGTTTCAATCATTTTATATTTCTTAGGTGTGAAATAATCAAAACATTTTGGTGAACCCTAATATTGATTCAAACATGAAAACCCTATATTTACTTTTACATTAGCATTTCAATTTTTTAGGGTTTCAAATTTGGTATCTTTCAAATTCTATTCTTAAATTCTTTCTTATACAAGGGGTTAAACTTTTATTTTGGCTTATACAACCTTTTAAAATCATAAATGGGTACAATAAAAGATACGAGTGATGTGAATATTTATTCTTTTAATATACGTAGGGATAAAAACATGGAAAATAGTAACAATAATTATCTTGATGAACAAGATGACCACTTGGATGACATAGACCAAGATGAGATCAACTAATATCTTAATATAAAACCCCATATGAATGAAACATTCTTGCATGTATTTAGAGATGAAAATTAAAAGATAGCTAAGGAAACCACATCTAAGGAACCACATGATGAACCTTTGAATGCTATTAATCCACCTTATAAAGGCTCACATCTTACATTAGGTCTTTAGACAAATATTCTTAATACTTTTATTCATGTGTCTACATCTATGGTTGTACAAGTGATGCCTACACATAATATACCTACTATGGGGCACCACAGCTTACTCCCCATATATCCATGACTATCCTTATACATCATACTACCTCTTTTGTGCCCTCTAGGCCTATAACTCTTGTAGCATCATTTATTTCTCATCCATCTAATATGGTTATCAATCCTACTAACCAAATATTCATATATAAAAAATAGATCTTCAAACTAAGGTTACTCAAATGGAACAAGGTTCTAATAGAGTAGGTCATACAACAAAATCTCAAGAATTATTACACAACACTTTGGCCTCATAATTTTCTTGAGCATATTGAGACATTCTATGACATTTTGAGAGGTAGATGTTGACATTATATAACACTTTGAGGGATTGATTTTACTTATGGAGCATGCATTTTATTCATGTAAACTTTTTTCTATTTTATATATTAAGGACCGGTGGGGAACAATGGTACTATGTGAACACTTTAGCTCTATGTCTATCTACAACGGTTTATCATTTTCACATATAAACCTAGTTATGGGGTTCCATAACCAGAGGTTGTCGTCGTGACACCCTTATTTGATTATTTGACTAGGAAGAGAATAAGGCTATATAAAAATTTATCCATTTAAAAAAGGGTCATTTAGACATTCGAAGTAGTGTGGTTGAGGTTACTATGTCACTCAACTTTTAATACCTCCTTCTCCAATAGTAGTTGGGTCATTTACACTCCTCAACTCATTATTTTAGCAGTTGCATCTCCTTGAGACATTTTCATCCCTACTTTCCAATAAAGTTCAACAAGTGTTAGCTTGGTTCACATACCATCAAGTGTATTATTTCCTTAGATTTTTAATTTCAAGCTTTTCAATGATTCAGATGATTTTATATTACTTACTGCATGAGGAAATTAATCTACACATGTTTTCTTACAAATTTCACGTGCAACAAATGGCATGTTTTGAATACCCCTGTCAACACCAAAATCACATGTATACTTTTTTTTAAATATTTTATCCTTTTACTTTAGAATTTACATTACTAGAATAAAAGGGAGCATTTGTAGACACCTAAATTTGGTTGTTGGCACTTTGGAAACATCAATTTGGACATAAGTTGACATATACCAATAATGCTATTAGTTTGCTCATCCACAGTCTTAGCCACCTCTATACCTTAGATATATTTATTCAAGATCATCTTAATCTATACAGGAACATATTTAGAATCCTAGAGAGACATTCTCCATACCTCAAATCCTCATTTGTACTCCCAGGATGCTACTAGTAAACTTGAATAGTGTCAGTTATTATAGATGTCTCCCTCTACTGATAGTGTCCAAGGTCCCTCAACAGTTTTTTTTTCAAAATTAGAAATCTCCATTAGGTCAGTCTAAACATGTTTCATGGGTCAGTTATGACAGGAAATTAACAAAGAGTCATCTATACATACAAATTATCCCTGGGATTATTGGGGACCTTATATCATCTCAACACCTCTTTTATATATATATATATATATATATATATATATATATATATATATATATATATATATATATATATATATATATATATATATATATATATATATATATATATATATTTAAAAAGAAGGGGTAAAACATTTATTAATCACATAAAATCAAGATACAAAACCAGCAAAGGCCAACGCCCAAACAAAACCAAGAAAACTAGCTACAACAAGCACAAACCATCACATTCCTGTGCCACTCCTGTCTGCACTTAAAATTATTTCCAGTCTCTGTCTAATCTCCTCAAGTAACTGCTCCCACAACTCCACAACACGACCAACCATCTCTTCGGAGGCCCACTTAGCCAAACAATTCGCTGCCCCATTTCGCTCTCTCGAAATGTGGACAAAACTCACCGACTCCATAAGAGAGCAAATCTGAATCACCTGCTGAACAACCATAGAAAGCTGCCAGCTAACATCCTTTAATCTCCTCTCCACAATCATGTCGATTACAATTTGTGAGTCTGCCTCGCAAATCACTCTGCACCATCCAAGCTCATAAGCCTTCCTCAGGGCATATAAAATCGCCCAGCCCTCCATCCTATTTACCGTATGCTCTCCCATATAGGCCGAGAAAAGGAAAACAACCATCCCCGAAGCATCACATCCAATGCCTCCAATTCTGGCCAGAATCAGATTTCCCATCGAGGAATCATCTGTATTAATTTTCAAGAAGTTCTCTGGGGGAGGCATCCATCTACCATCCCTCTGAATCCTCTTCTTACCTCCAGCGCCTCTTCTCACACAGGCCGAAGTTGGCGCAACCTCCTTCAAACCCATCCTGTCGACCACCTCAGCGTCCTCCTTTTTCATGGGAAGAACAATCTCACTTTTGGTCGTGATAGTTTCTTGAATCATTCTCAAAATTCGGTTCCACACCTGCTGCACACCCAGCTCAACCTCAACAAAAATTCTCTGATTTCTCTCTAGCCATACCTGTCAGAGTAAGAAAATTAGGCCTACATACCAGGCATCCAGCAGAAAAAGTGAAATAGAGGTAGGCCTCCCCTGCTTCGTCCAGAACTCCACTAGAGAGGAAGCGTGAACACACCCGCTTCGCTAAACGCCCCACCAAGCATGCCACAGTTGGTTGGTATACTAGCAATGGAAAAACAGGTGAGTAGTATTCTCTTCCTCTTCTCCACATAGAACACATTTTGAGGGACCAGCAAAACCATGATTCCTAATGTTCTCCCACGTCAGGCAATGGTTCCATGCCAGCGTCCATGCAAAGCAATTGCACTTCGGCCATCCAAAGCTGTTCCACACCTTGTGCCACCATGGAACCTCCCCCTCCATAGCTAAATTTTCTTCAATTAACACCTGGTAACCAGAAGAGACAGTATATTTACCTCTGGGATTCGGGAACCAAGCCAACTCATCCTCACCACCCAAGGTACTGCAATTATGCCCAGCCAAAATAGAAGCCAATTCAGTGTCTTTTGCATCCATATCAGTGATCGGCCAATCCTCTCTATCCTTCCATTTCGCTATCGTCAACTGGTCCTGGAGAGTGTACGCTTTGAAATCAGCAACGTTGTTCCATCCGGCCTCCTTGAATCTCTGAGCCAGAACGGTCAAATTCTGATATTGGGAAGTTATAGGGGCGTTGCCATCCCAAGAGTCATCCCAAAATTTTGCCCTCCTCCCGTTCTGACAAATCCAAAACAAGCCACGCTTAATCAGGGCAGCACACCTTATATATATATATATATATATATATATATATATATATATATATATATATATATATATATATATATATATATCTTAAGGCTTTATTAAAAAGGCATATACACATCTCAAACCTTAAAGAGTTGCCCTAGAGTAGTCCACATAGCCAAATTTGAATACAAAGAGGTTAAGTTGCATGATGCCAAATGTTAAATATTAAATATGGGGTGACATTCTAGATTATTCATGATTTTACACATTCACACAATTACCTAAATGGGATAAATACATGAGGTTTGATCCCTTTTCAAAGTAGTAGAACATTAGAAATATTCAACCATTCAATAGGGAGTGGTTGGATCAATCCAACTCAAAATGCTAACCCATTTTAAAGGCCTCTTGCGATCAATCAAGTATAATCAAGGTTTTAGATAAAGGAGATATGAGACATGCATCATTGCACAAAAAGTAAGAGTTTTCACATACACGAGTAAATTACAGGCATAGGTGAAGGGCTCTCAAAAGTTGCATATCCCCTAGTGTGTAGGGACATTACTGGTAAACCCTAATGGTGACAATTACCATAGGCATATAGCCTTGTCGACAATGTCTAGATAATATGTCATTCCCTATTTTAGATCTGAGCACCTAATGAAGCATTTCCAAATCCTATGGCATCTTTTGTGAGTGATAGATAGTCATAATAAACTATATAGCTCATCCTTCTATTGTCTTTTCAATCCTAGTCAAGTAGTTACAATATTTATTATCCCATTTCAATTTAGCTTATTAAATTTATTATCATTATTTATATAATAGGAATTAGTACATAGTTTCAATTATTGTATACCTTTTGGATGTAAAATAATCAAAACACATGCATTATCCACACCTCACTACCCATAAGGGAATATAAAATTTTGAGCTTCACATGAAGCTATTGAAAAAAATGGGCAAATATAATGAATAAACATATAGATGATCAACATAATAAGTTATATGTAGCTTTATGGGTATATAGAAAAAGTATCATAAAACCTACAATAAAGACAACACCTTATTCACTTGGGTATAAAATAGAAGTAGTCATATCCTTGAGCTTGAGATTCCATCACTAAGAATGTCTTTAAAAAGAATCATTGATGACATAAATTACATTGAAGAAAGACTGCATCAACTTGAATTATGTAATGAAAAAAAATTGATGTCATTGAACACTTGTGATTATATCAAAATAAACTAAAGAAATATTGTCATATGATGATAAGATAAAGATAATTCCATGTGGGCGAACAAGTAAAAGTAAAGAAAATCATAATAATGCTAATGTAAAATGTGACAAGAAATACTAATTTCTGTTAGGTTGTGGAGCTAAAAGCTTCAACTCTTTGCAAACAGTAGGAACAGAAGGTTGCTGAGATCCAGGAGCACCGGCGTCTGCATCAGGACCGACATCGGTCGTGACCAGTGCAGAAGGCCACCGGCGACGGCAGGAAGTCAGCCGACGTCGGTAGAACTAGGCAAGCAGGGACCGGCAGCGGTAGCCTGTGTGTTACAGAACTGTTTGTTGCACGGACAGTTAGTTAAGTGAACGAAGAGTTTGCATGTTAAGACTAGTTAGAGTCTTGAGCTGCGAGGATAATTGTCTAAATTAAGAGTCTAAGTTATTGTTTAAGTTAGGGATCTATTTATAGACCCATTGACATGTATTGTATAAGGATGAGATAGAAAGGAAGAGTTCCTTCTATTGTAAGATCATTGAGTTGCAGGTTGTTGCAAGCTCATAGGGGATCTACATGTAAGTTTGGTCTCTTGAATTGCAGGTTGTAGGTTCATGGGAGATCAACTTGAAGTGTTATAGAGTGCTTAGTGTACCGACAGGGTTATTACTGACTGGTTGGAGAGGTGAACACCAATTTTGTGTGTGAGTTGGTTGTTGAGACCGTTTTTTGTGTAGGAGAGTGTTGTGTAGAAGAATTACTGTACACTTGAGGCGTGGGAAACCTCTGTAAGGTGGAAGAGTGTGGCGGCTCTTTGTAGTATTCTTTTCTGTAAAGTGTTAATACAAAATAGTGTATTGTCTCTCATATTCTGTGCTATTGGTGAATTCTAGTTACTTGTGTTTCTGGTTATTTTCGCATATTTAATTGCTTGTATTTGGTAATCATACTGTGCTCTTTCTGAGGAGCAAGATCCTAACAAGAGGAATCAGAACAGGTGTGTTTGTTCTTGGATTCCCCCTACAATTGGTATCAAAGCTTTTGGTTGGGATACTAACAGATTGGTTTAGATCTGGGTAGTGTGTTTTGATTACAGGTTACTCACAGGGTTTCTGTTTGAGTGGGAGTCGAGCAATGGCAGAAGACAGTAAGCTACGAATGGAAAAGTTTAATGGCAAGAACTACCAATTATGAAGGATGCAGATTGAGGACTATTTGTATCAGAAAGATTTATACTTACCGTTGGGTGGGGTTAATTGCAAACCCTCAGATATGAAGGATGAAGAATGGGAGGTTCTTGATCGAAAGGCTCTGGGATCTATTAGATTGAGTCTTGCATCATCTGTGATTTCCAGCTTATCACAGTGTAAGACAACAGTGGAGTTGATGGAATCTTTGGCAAATTTATATGAAAAACCCTCAGCTTCTAATAAGGTATTTCTTATGAAGCGTTTATTTAATTTGCAAATGTTGGAAGGTGGATCTATTCATAGCCATCTTAGTGATTTCCATGGTTTGGTAAACCAGTTAAGTTCAGTCAATATTGTATTTGATGATGAAATTAGAGCTCTCTTAATCTTGTGTTCATTACCTGAAAGTTGGGAAGGTTTGGTAATGGCAGTTTTTAACACTGTGTCTGCTTCAAAAGTCTTAAAAGTGGATGATGTTGTGAGTGTGATCTTGAATGAAGAGATACGCAGGAAAAGCACAGGTGAATCATCAGGAGATGCTTTGAGTGTTGAAGGCAGAGGAAGGCAAAGAGAGAAGATAGAGCGTGGGAGATCAAGGTCGAAGATAGGTAGAAGATCCAAGTCCAGGTATGGCAGAATAACCTGCTGAAAATGTGGAAAGCAAGGGCACTTAAAGAGAGATTGCAAATCGGGTGAAGATTAGCATGAAGGACATGGAGAAGAAGCAGATGTTGCAGATTACATTACACAGGATGCTCTGGTATGTTCTTTGAATAAAGTAGAATCTTGGGTTTTAGATTCTGGTGCCTCTTTTCATGCATCCCCACATAGGGAATTTTTTCATGAGTATGTCCAGGGAGACTTTGGAGAAATTTGTGTAGGGGATGGTAAGCCTTGTCAGATTGTTGGCAAAAGAAAAGTGAAGCTGAAATTGCAGACAGGTGACACATGGGTGTTAAAGGAGGTCATGCATGTCCCAGTTCTAAAGCGGAATTTGATTTCTGTTAGAAGTTTGGGTGATGAGAGTTGCACAGTAACTCTCACAGCGGACTCTTGGAAGGTTACCAAGGGTACACTTGTTGTAGCTAGAGGTAAGAAAGTAGGTACGCTTTATCTATCTACTTGTATTACTGATTATCTTTCTGAGTTATCTACTTCAGCTGTAGATTTGGAGATGTGGCTTAATAGGCTTGGTCACATAGATAAGAAGGAGATGCTTGTTCTTGAGTCAAAGAGTATGCTTTCGGATTTGGAAGGCATGGATCGTGGTTTCTGTATGCAGAAGAAGAAGGTTAAGTTTCTTGAGGAATTCGATGTTAGTGACAAGAACAGGAAAGCCTTGGTTTTCAAGGAGAAGGTGATGGACAGAGTTCAGCACCAGGTGCAGAGGAATTCTGAGCAGAGCAAGGGTGATTTGGACAAGGGTTTGATCCAAAAGGAGCTCGCGGGAAAAAGTCAGGTCTCACTAAAAAAACACAGTGACCGATGTCGACAGGAAAATCGATGTCGACGTCCAGACATGGACCGATGTCGGCTATGTGCAGCCCGACGTCGATGACTCAGGCAGATAACGATCGGCGTCGGCCAGGGGAAACCGACGTCGGCAAGGTGGCAGTCGTAGGGAACCGACATCGATCGGCTATAGACTGAGAAGTGACCGGCATCGGTCACTGAGACGAATTTTGGGTGGACAGCCAGCTGTCATGGAGTCTCAAGCGCCCATATGGAGGACTGAAGGCATAAGTAAGTTCTTAAATTCGTCATTTCCCTTCTTTACACTACTTGTTACTCACTTATGGTATAGAACCAAGAAGTTGTTAAAGAAGCAGAACAGGTAGATCCAGGAAACAGTGGGAGCTTGGCATGGATGAGGATGTGATTCCTTGGAGGAGAACCAAACAAGTGTTTTGGGTAGAGTTGCTAGCTAAAAGAAAGCACTGAGAGACGAATGGATGTTCAGGATGAAGAAGAGCGGAAATGGATACGTGAGATGGAAGATCAGGGTATATGGTCTTGTATTAGTTGCAAGACAATGGAGGTTTGATCATTGTGTTTCTCTTTACTAGGTTGGATAATATTAGCTACATTATCCTATTTCTGTATGATGTGCTTGTTGCAGGGTTACATATACAGGTATTGCTGAACTAAAGGTAAAGCTAGTTCAGGGGTGTGTCATGGAGAATCTGGGAGCAGCAAGATTCTTTGACATGAGTGTGTTCTAGAGACATGGAAGGTCTTGTTGACTTTGTTTCAAGATGATTGTGTGAGACCGGTTAGCACGCCGATGGTTGGATAGTTCACAGAATAGGTGTCTTGATTCACATAATGAGGTTAAGTGCATGGTATGTACTAAACTTGAGTTTTCCCAAGCAGTGGGAGTTGTCACAAGTTTGGAGTCAATCCGGGAAAGTAATACTGAAGGGCAGTTCAGTGGGACCAGTAACAGGTGCACATGCTATGCAGGGTCAAGTTCTTTTTCTACATGGTTGTAGATGCGGATGTGGCAGGTAATTTGGATGACAGGTTTTGCACTACAGGATTTGTGGTGGTTGGTCTTCAAGAGTAATCTTGAGGAGGGATACAAAGCCAAGGGAACAAACTAGACGGAGTACAGGTACAGGTACAGGTTGCAGTTGTTTATCTCCAAGTGGGAGATTGTTAGGTTGTAGAGCTAAAAGCTTCAACTCTTTGCAAAAAGTAGGAACAGAAGGTTGCTGAGATCCAAGAGCACCGGCGTCGGCAGAACCAAGCAAGTAGGGACCGACGTCGGTCGCCTGTGTGTTCCAAAACTGTTCGTTGCACGGACAGTTAGTTAAGTGAACGAAGAGTTTGCATGTTAAGACCAGTTAGAGTCTTGAGCCACGAGGATAATTGTCTAAATTAAGAGTCTAAGTTATTGTTTAAGTTAGGGATCTATTTATAGACCCATTGGCATGTATTGTATAAGGATGAGATAGAAAGGAAGAGTTCCTTCTATTGTAAGATCATTGAGTTGCAGGTTGTTGCAAGCTCATAGGGGATCTACATGTAAGTTTGGTCTGTTGAATTGCAGGTTGCAGGTTCATGGGAGATCAACTTGAAGTGTTATAGAGTGCTTGGTGTACCGGCAGGGTTATTACTGATTGGTTGGAGAGGTGAACACCAATTCTGTGTGTGAGTTGGTTGTTGGGACCGTTTTTTGTGTAGGAGAGTGTTGTGTAGAAGAATTACTGTACACTTGAGGCGTGGAAAACCTCTATAAGGTGGAAGAGTGTGGCGGCTCTTTGTAGTATTCTTTTCTGTAAAGTGTTAATACAAAATAGTGTATTGTCTCTCATATTCTATGTTGAATTCTAGTTACTTGTGTTTCTGGTTATTTCCGCATATTTAATTGCTTATATTTGGTAATCATACTGTGCTCTTTCTGAGGAGCAAGATCCTAACAAGAGGAATCAGAACAGGTGTGTTTGTTCTTGGATTCCCCCTACAATTTCAACCATATTGAATTAGGCCATTTGTTATCACAACAAAAATTGGATTGAGGGCATACTCCCATGCCATTTTAGAGGGAAATCCCTTGAAGGACCCGAATGACATTATAAAACTATAAATTTTTATCCTTGAACCTTGTTACATTCCATGTCACCATGTTTATCTAAGGGGATGTTTTACTTTTTACTTGCTTTAAATTTTAATTTTTTGCTTCTTGGTTGGGCACTTATTTTCCTTAATTTTTAATTGGGAAAAATTTTCATTTTTTTATACTTGATTTCACTTTTGGATTTTGATTCCTGTCTCTTATCCTTGTTACAACGTTTTCTGCTTTGCACTTTGGCTTTTAAATTTTACTTTATCTTTCTTGAAGAGGTGTTTTCAATTAATTACTTCTTTTAAAAATTTATATTTTCTTCTTATGTTTTGCTTTGCTTGTCCACAATGACTTCTGAACAATGAGAACATATTTGTGTGAAGACAAATATAATAATGTGTTATGATTGAAACAATGGATGAGGCTACTTCTCTTAATCTCTTTGTTTTCCTTTCTTTAAGTGTCATCTCTATTTTATAAAGGTCCAAGTTCTCAATACATTATTTATGATACAAAATTATGTCACTTAATATATTAAATATGACTAAAAGAATATACGATTAAATATATAATACTTGTTGTTTCCAAAATTAGCTTGGCTCGTTTTTGGGAACAACCCCCTACGAAACTTGTCTGTTTCGTCTTTTCGTCTCCCTCAGTTTGTTCTTCGAGATGGATTTCAAATTCATTTTCGCCTTGGCCTCAGACGAGAAAGTAGTTACCATCTCGTCCCAGCCAAATTTTTCCTCCCTTAGACTCCTTCCAGAGTTGGTCTTTTCTCCCATTTTCCCTGTAGGGGCGGCAAATTTCACCGCCTCTGCATTTTCCTTCATTTTTTGTGCAAGGGCGGCTAAAATTGCCGCCCCTGCACTTTTCCCTGCAAGGGCGGCAATTTTTGCCACCCTTCCCTGTGTTTTGCGTCCCTTTTTCGCCGCCTATGCAGTGGGCGGTAAATTTGCCACCGACTGTCGTGGGTTGTTTAAGCCAATACTGTCGACGTCGGTCGATATGTCTGCCGTGCTCGGCAGGTTGCCGATGTCGGCAGTTTTTCCTGCCGTGGTCGGCAATTTTGTCGACGTCGACAGTGTTCACAGTCTCCGATCTGCCACCTATGTTGTGAGTGGCAATTTTGCCGCTGACTGCATCTGCTCAAGGTCTCTTCTTCCTATTTTCCGCGCCCGCTCCCCTTTTCTTCCGCTTTTCGACTTGCTCGCGTCTCATCCCTTTCAAACGCATTTCCCTGATCGTGACCAGTGAATGTGCAGTTCTCCCAGATTGCTACTTTCTTTCCCTGATTGCACAATCATGGTTCTTGCTGTAGTTTCTGTGAAGGGCCCCTCTTCATCGACGTCTTTTCAGCAGAAGTTCTTCCAAGTCACTGAAGTTTCTCTGAAGCAGTCCAAGACCGTGAAGAAGACTGAAAATAAAGATTGACAGTTTGGAGAAAGATCTTGGCAGATGAAAAGAAATGGAAAATCTCAAGAAGAGCACCCTGATGTCTTTTGGTGTCATCTCCAGTAAGGACTCCTATGATGAGATCAAGGAGTCACTGATCTTCAGGACCATCAGTTCCTTCCAGCAGAAGAGATGATTCAGAGTTTCAAGGAGATGATTCGAAAAGATTTTGAAGAGAAATCATTCTCAATGACTTCGGTGGACAACATTTTAGATGCACAGTTAACTTTGGAAAATCTAAAATCCAGGTTAACTGGCCATGCTAAAGCCATCACAGCATTGAAGGATGCACTAATCAGAGCAAGAATCGTCTCCAAGAATGCAGCTGCACCAGACATCATAAGAATTCAAGCGTCTATTGCCATGTACGATGCTTATCTAAAGAAACCTGGCGGCCAGAACTGATTCTCTCTCTCTCCTTCTTTCTTCCTCTATCCTTATGCACTTCCGTTTTGTGCAAAGTGCATGCAGTTTTGAAAAATGTAATTACGTGTAAATTTTTTAGAAAAATATCTAAAAGTCAAAGATGAGTCATCTTTGACCAAGATATTTTGTTTATTTTATTATTTTCTGTTTGTGAAGATTTTCTCCCTATATATAGTGGAGACCTCATTTGTAAATGATCTTGGAAAAATTAATAGCAAATACTCTGCTGAAATTGAAGCAATTTTTGAGACTTTATGCTCAAATTTGTAAATCATATTCTGTTGAATGAATGAGAAGCAGGTTATTTCAGATTTTGTGTTGAGATTGTCTGTGTTATTTAGTAAATAGTTCTTATGTCCTTTTTCCTGATAATATCTTATTCATCTGATTTAATAAGCAAAGTGGGTGTGTTTATATTATCTGAGGGCGCTTCTAGAGGGTAGAAGATAGACTTTGTGCTACTTTTACCTTTGAGATTCTGTTATCTTTTGTAGTTTCAGGTGAAGACTTTGTGCTTCACTTTACGATTGTACTTGTTCCGAATCGGTGAAGAAGTTACGGAAGACTTTGTGCTTGCGTGAGCGTTCTTGTGAACTTTGTTACTTCAGGTGATTTCTTGCTCTCTGTTTAATATCATTCCTGAAAGAAGAGGAGTGTTGTTAGCTTAAGGCCAAGATTTTCTCTCTTTTGTTCCTTATACATTACCTCTGAAAAAAGAGAGGTAGATGATGTTATACCACCCCCATGTGTTATTTTCTGCTTAATTATATATATCCGGCACGTAAGTATTAATAGGGAACCTCCCCTTGATGAGAGGAGAGATTTACCTTGTCTAGATCTGGTAAAGCCACACTCCTCGTGGTGTAAATCTCCTTATACTGTGGCTAATATCCCCATTTTGTCATTAATTAGTTGACGATAAAATATTCACCTAACAGTTTTTGGCGACTCCGCTGGAGAACGAATGTGCAGTCTGAAACCTCAAGTTTCAGATTAAAACAGTCCCTACCCTTATCCATTACATAGTCTGGCGACTCCGTTTCATGTCTTACCCATTATCATTATAGCCTTACCAGCTACCTCCATTACATTATCTAGTCTACAAAACTAGAGCCGCTGGGAAGAACGTGCATTTTGAAGCCTCAAGCTTCAACTTGAAGCAGTTTCAGTTCCGTTTTCATTTTGAAAATCTGGCAACCCCACGCTACACAAGAAGTCAGAGATCTAAGGGTGTTGTTGATCTTATGTTTGAGTTGGCGCAACAGAGTAATTTTGATCTATTTCCTTCATCAGCCTCTCTTTAACAGTCTAGGAGTTTTCCTTCTAACCTTGTCAGGTCACCAACACAAGGTAGAACTCCTTTTCCCGCTGTTAATCGCCGCTTGCCTATAAACACTCCACCAAGGTTTGTTATTCCGCTATTTAATCCTCTTATCATGATGGCTCAAAGCCCGTGGGGCAATTCCTTTGGTCCCCTTAACTTGACTGCACCCTTACATGAACTACCTCGTAGTTCTAGAAAAAAAATTCTTAAGTTTTTTGGAGATGAAAAGGTTCATCCCGATGAGCATATTGCTGCTTTCTCCATAGCATGCGGTGTAATTGGTGTAGAATTTGAGGATGTGGCAGTAAGACTTTTTGTGGAGACTTTGCAAGGAGCTGCTGCAGATTGGTTCTATCACTTGCAGGCTGGGTCAGTGACTGACTGGAATACACTAAAGTCCATATTTGAGGCTAGATTTAAACCCGCTGAAGATGCACACGCTTTATTAGCACAACTAACATAGATGAAAAAAGAATCCCAGGAACCCATGAGGGATTTCATAGCCAAATTCAACAAGTTGAGAAACCGGATTCCAACTGTGGCTCAGCCCACGCCATAAAATCTCAAGTGTTTCTTCATCAACTCGTAGCTTCCTGAAGTAAGTTTCCTGTTAAGGCGAGCTGGTCCCATGGATTTAGCGTTGGCTCAAAGTTTGGCTACTGAGATTGAAGATGATCTTATCCTAGCAGGTAAGATCAGAAAAGACCCAAATAAAAATAAATTCCCTTCATCTACTGAAAGCTCTTCTACAGCTACTACAGATCCTATGGTACAAAAGTTAGCAAATGAAATGCTAGCTCTCAGAAGATAGATGGCCCAAGTTATGTCTGCTTCTCCTAATCAGGATATGCCAAGGAGGACATTTCAGAATCAAGCATACCAAGGTAATGTTGCTAGGAATCAAGGGCAGCCAAATCGTCTTCCTCCCCCACAGAGGAACCTCGCCCTTGAAGCCCCTCCAACCAACTCAGCGGTTGGATATCTGGAAACAGAACGCGCTCCCCCTCTCCAACCTGAGTTGGACCAACAATATGATGCTAATCTCTTTGAAGGGCAAGAAGAATAATTAGCTGGCGACTCCGTCATTGGTTACCTGAATTATCGAGATGAACCCAAAAGTGAGGGGAATGCAACTGAGGGATCATATGCCGTATTCACCCGGTCTCAAAAACAGTCAGCCCGACACGCTGATAAAGAAAAGACAGAGGAGCAACCTCGGCCAGCAGTTTCAATTGCCAAGCGGGGAACCACTTTGCCCTTCCAACCAAAGGACTCGGTGGCTGTTGAAAAGGTATGTACCCCAAGCATCTCTGCACCCTCTGCTTCAACTTCGCAAACCAGCCCTTCCCATCCCAAAAACCAAAAGAGTGAACTTCCATCCTCTTTGCCTAGTCTAATACCGACATTTGATATAATTGAGCATGTCAAAAAGACTAAAATTCAAATGTCTGAATTTGAATTTCTACAAGCCCATCCTGAACAGTTGGACAGGTTGGCGAAATGTGTGAAAGGTACAACCGTCCCTGCAGGACAAGAAATTTTGAGGGTAACTCATGATCCCCCAAATAATGTATCCACTTGGAATAATCTTATCGTGACTCCTCCAGTTGCTCTCGGGAAAATAGAACCTTTCTATGTTTCCCTGTTAATAAACGATTGCAAGCTGAGCAACTGCATCATTGATTCTGGGGCATCTGACAATGTCATGCCTGCTAGAGTGGTAGAATCTCTTGGTCTCACATTGACTAAAAATTTTGGGAGATGTTTCTCCATGGAGAACAAACAAGTACCACTATTGGGGAAAATCAAAGATGCCTAATTTGCATTTACAGCATTCCCTGACAAGAGGATCAAGATGACAGTTCTGGTGGCTGACGTCCCAGCTTCATATGGCATTCTGCTTGGATGAAACTTTTGCAAAGATGTCGGAGGAGAATTGAGCATGGACTTATCCCAGGCAAAGATTCCTGTGAAAGGCGTGATGCAAAGGTTGCTTCATGAGAGAGAGGCAAAGTACGTGGTCACCCAAACGTCATCTCCTGCGGCTCAGATTCTGTTTGAGTCCTTAGGCAAGGGTAATTATTTTTTGACCACATAAGAGGTTCGTGAAGAGCCTGTTAAAGCCCTTGAGAATGCCAACCAGAAAATTGGTTCAACTGAAATAACGACAAGTGGGCCTGATAGTGCCAATCAGTGGCGGGTGTCAAATGAGGACAATCAAATCAAGTGCTGGATAGAACCAGAAGAGCAACCAATTATGGTAGCTGACCATGCTGCTGTGCGTCATGATCAGAAAAAAGAACTCTTCACCAAGAAAACAAAGATTCATGGTTTTCGGGTCAAAAGATAGATCTTGCTGTGGAGCAAGAGGAGAAAACCAAAGGGAAGGCACAGGAAGTTGGTTTTCTAGTGGAGGTTTCCATTCACACATCATCAATTCTGGGGAGAAAATGGCCTCTTGTTGGTTTATCAGGACAAAACACCATTGTCACTACCTCTTGAGGGGTAGCATTTGAGGTGCTTCGATTCTTGAAGTACCAAATAAATTCACCTATATATTTGTATAGTTTTTTGCTTTGTTTTATTCGTTTTTTTTCATTTTTTGGAGCCTTTCTTTTTGAGTAGCTTGACTCCGTGGCCCAATGGCATGCTTCTAAGGCACTGGAGATTCTGGATTCTACTCCCTTCAATTACTTTTTGTAATAGAAGGCAGTTCCCCAATAGGAGTCAGCTGTTATTTCCAAAATTAGCTTGGCTCATTTTTGGGAATAACCCCCTACGAAACTTGTCTGTTTCATCTTTTCATCTCCCTCGGTTCGTTCTTCGAGATAGATTTCAAATTCATTTTTGCCTTGGCCTCAGAATGAGAAAGTAGTTACCATCTCATCCCAGCCAAATTTTCCCTCCCCTAGACTCCTTTCGGAGTTGGTCTTTTCTCCCATTTTCCCTGTAGGGGCGGCAAATTTCACCACCTCTGCATTTTCCTTCATTTTTTGTGCAAGGGCGGCTAAAATTGCCGCCCCTGCACTTTTCCCTGCAAGGGCGGCAATTTTTGCTGCCCTTCCCTGTGTTTTGCGTCCCCTTTTCACCGCCTATGCAGTGGGCGATAAATTTGCCACCGACTGTCGTGGGTTGTTTAAGCCAATACTACCGACGTCGGCCGATATGTCTGCCGTGCTCGGCAGGTTTGTTGACATCAGTGGTTTTTCCTGCCATGGTCGACAATTTTGCCGACGTCGGCAGTGTTCACAGTCTCCGGTCTATCGCCTGTGTTGTGAGTGGCAATTTTGCTGCTGACTGCATCTGCTCAAGGTCTTTTCTTCTTATTTTCTGCACCCGCTCCCCTTTTCTTCCACTTTTCGACCTGCTCGCGTCTCATCCCTTTCAAACGCATTTCCCTGATCGTGACCAGTGAATGTGCAGTTATCCCATATCGCTACTTTCTTTCCCTGATTACACAATCATGGTTCCTGCTGCAGTTTCTGTGAAGGGTCCCTCTTCATTGACGTCTTTTCAGCAGAAGTTCTTCCAAGTCACTGAAGTTTCTCTAAAGCAGTTCAAGACTGTGAAGAAGACTGAAAATAAAGATTGACAGTTTGGAGAAAGATCTTAGCAGATGAAAAGAAATGGAAAATCTCAAGAAGAGCACCCTGATGTCTTTTGGTGTCATCTCCAGTAAGGACTCCTATGATGAGATCAAAGAGTCACTGATTTTCAGGACCATCAGTTCCTTCTAGCAGAAGAGATGATTCAGAGTTTCAAGGAGATGATTCGAAAAGATTTTGAAGAGAAATCATTCTCAATGACTTCGGTGGACAACATTTTAGATGCACAGTTAACTTTGAAGAATCTAAAATCCAGGTTAACTGGCACGCTAAAGCCATCACAGCATTGAAGGACGCACTAATCAGAGCAAGAATCGTCTCTAAGAACGCAGCTACGCTAGACGTCATAAGAATTCAAGCGTCTATTGCCATGTACGATGCTTATTTGAAGAAACCTGGCAGCCAGAACTGATTCTCTCTCTCTCCTTCTTTCTTCCTCTATCCTTATGCACTTCCATTTTGTGCAAAGTGCATGCAGTTTTGAAAAATGTAATTACGTGTAAATTATTCAGAAAAATATCTAAAAGTCAAAGATGAGTCATCTTTGACCAAGATATTTTGTTTATTTTATTATTTTCTGTTTTTGAAGATTTTCTCCCTATATATAGTGGAGACCTCATTTGTAAATGATCTTGGAAAAATTAATAGCAAATACTCTGTTGAAATTGAAGCAACTTTTGAGACTTTGTGCTCAAATTTGTAAATCATATTCTGTTGAATGAATGAGAAGCAGGTTATTTCAGACTTTGTGTTGAGATTGTCTGTGTTATTTAAGAAATAGTTTTTATGTCCTTTTTCCTGGTAATATCTTATTCATCTGATTTAATAAGCAAAGTGGGTGTGTTTATATTATCTGAGGGCGCTTCTAGAGGGTAGAAGATAGACTTTGTGCTGCTTTTACCTTTGAGATTCTGTTATCTTTTGTAGTTTCAGGTGAAGACTTTGTGCTTCACTTTACTCTACGGTTGTACTTGTTCCGACTCGGTGAAGAAGCTATGGAAGACTTTGTGCTTGCGTGAGCGTTCTTGTGAACTTTGTTACTTCAGGTGATTTCTTGCTCTCTGTTTAATATCATTCCTGAAAGAAGAGGAGTGTTGTTAGCTTAAGTCCAAGATTTTCCCTCTTTTGTTCCTTATACATTACCTCTGAAAAAAGAGAGGTAGATGATGTTATACCACCCCCATGTGTTATTTTCTACTTAATTATATATATCCGACACGCAAGTATTAATAGGGAACCTCCCCTTGATGAGAGGAGAGATTTACCTCATCTAGATCTGTTAAAGCCACACTCCTCGTGGTGTAAATCTCCTTATGCTGTGGCTGATATCCCCATTTTGTCATCAATTAGTTGACGACAAAATATTCACCCAACAATACTTTCATAGTTCATATGATAAAGAGATGAGAGTTTTGAGAAAAAATCAAGTGCAAATTTTTATTGACATTTCAAATTACACTTTTTAATCCATGGTTAGGATGAGAAATTATCCACGACACATTATCATTATACAATATTTCTATGATTTAAAGTTCAATAAGATGTTATTCATTACATGTTTTCCATGATGAATAATTATTATATAAATGAAAATATCTATAATGCTTATGAGTTTGTTATATTGTCATGGTTCATATCATGCAATCATTCCATTATGTTTGTGTTCTTGAAATATTACCATGATCCATATGATGCATATATATACTGGGGAAAACCACGTGTTTATCTCATGCTTTTCATTTTTATATATCTATAGATTAATAACTCAGTGTTATGATAAATTCAATGATATAAGTGTCACGGTTACTATATATCTTATGTTGCAATGATCCTACTTTGCTTATCTATTTAATGCACATGGATAAAAAAATGATATATTTTGGTGCACTATGTTATTTTTTAATGATATAATTTATCTCTTTTGAGATATGAGTTTCAAGGTTCACCCCAAATCAAAAAGGTGGACATATATACCACTAAAAATCATACCTTTCAGGTCATGATTTCTTAGATGATATGACAGACCCATGTAACTTCTATTGCACATAATAGACAAAGGTGTACATGTATTGTTATATTCAATATTACATAATCAGGGGCCCATCTCTTAATAATTACAAGGTTCTAACTTCATTTTCCAGCTTACCCTGTGACTTACTAATTCAAAATATTTACATAATTAGAGGCCCATCACTTAATCACTAGAAGGTTCCAAATTTAATTCCCATGTTTACTCAATGAGTCATATTCTCCTTTGATGTGGGGACCTATCACCATATGCCATGCATGGTTCCGACCCCATTCCATATTTCTATCTCTTTTTATGGTACAATGAACCCATTAGACTTTTGTTGTAAACCAAGGATAAATGAGGTAACTTATTGGTGATCAATTTCATGTTAAACATTTATTATTTTTTGCAGTTACCCATAGTTGTGTTAAAGAGGTAAAATGGTTTTATGAGTTCCAAGATTTAGATATTTAGTACCCAAAGGTTTAGATATTTAGTACCCAAAGATTTAGATATTTAGTACCCAAATATCTATATTTATAGCAATGTTTTTATATATTCTACTTTTTTTTTATATATTATACGTTGAAGTGCATGCTCATGCCACCTACTTTATGGTTAAGCACACACCTAAATTTAGGAAAAAATGTACACACTTAAAAATAGCCCATGGTCTTTAATTCACATTATCTCATATGTTTTATGCACATTTATCTATGTATGGGTGATTGGTCCAATCAGGTGTTATTAAATTGTTATGATGACCACTAATGGATTGAAACTTAGTTCATTCTTCCTCATGCTATCCCACTATTGGAGTTATTTTCCCCCTCGTCTTATGTTGGGATCATCCAAACAACCCCAACACATGTTAAAATTATTTTCGTATAATCTTGGCCCCACTATTTATGCTCCTCCTAAGTTAGACGAGCCATCTTCCCCTTTTTGACCTTCCCATTTTTAGCCATTGGATATTGGTATGCACACCAATTTTGTCAAGGTTTGAATCCAATCAACTCTAAATAGATAATGAGATATCTCAATTGGGATTAAGACGAATACACACATCACATTGGGCACATATTGGATACAAGCGTGACATATTCTATTTATATTTAACATTTTATAGTTTTCATCTCTGTGTTCCAATTTAAGGGTTGTAATAAATTAGTGAATTTCTCTAGCATAGATGCTCAAACACATCCTTAACATATTATAGACCAATAGATTCTACTCGTTTCAAGAGGACAAGAGTCAAAACATGTATATATGGAAAAATGCAATATCAAGCGAGTGGAAAAAGGCAATAATAGGGGAGTGAAAGTAAAGTGATTTGACAATTTTCTTAGAGATTTACTAAAACCATCTAGATTATGAAAGACAACCATGATTGTCTATACAGTCCTGCCAAGATGATAAATATAACAATTTTTTTGATATGATAATTGTGATAATTTAATAGGTGGTAGATGCACATTGAAATGCTTAAATTATGATGATAAATAAAAAATGACTCATATACAATCATTCACCCGAACAACCAGATCTATACAAGTTAAGAGACTCAAGATATATTTGTGTGATTATTTATTTAATTAAACATTTTTTATCACAATTTTATGTGTTTTATGATGTTTAATTAAAAATAGGGATATTTTATGACTGCTATTACGTTATATACTTTAATCAAAAATTTTAACATGAATTTTAATGTCATGACCATGTTGAATGGTGATTATGGCCTTGCCAATGCATCACACTAAACACGTCACCCCTCTCCCTCTTGTGCCACCGCCTCCCCCCGCCCCCCGAAAAAAAAAAAGAAAAGAAAAAAAAAGAGAGATTATATCTAATTGTGACACCACTAAATTGAAAAAAATTAATTAAGCATGTGAAAACAATATGTTCACAATAAATACAACAAGAACACCTAATTAATTATTCTAATTATGGAAGTAGGGTTTTAATACTTAACATTTATTAACATAATTTTTGGTGACAATCATTTGATAATGAACTTGGAAATACTTACCACAAAAGTAATGGGAAACTCACACAAACAAATTAAATTTGATTTTAGTTTATTGTCATAAGCTTAGAGCACTTTTGATAGATGTATGGAACGTTAAGTTATTTTTGACAAGTGTATGAAGTGTCTAGATGCTTCTAACGAAAGATAAGCAGAGTATGAAATGATTTGACGATTTCGCTCTCTTGGGTTTGATTTCATGTTTCTTGGCTCTGATGTATCCACTGTGATACATGTAACCTTTAAAACAACTTTCTTGTCCTTGCTATAAAATGACAGTGGTATTTAAAAGTCAAGGGAAATATTACGAGCTTTAGGGGTTTGTGTTGAGGGGTAATAAGTCTTAATAAACACCATCTATTTATCATAACATATTAGATAAAAATATGTCAAAAAACATTGAAATTGCATAAATAAAAATACTTTAGAAACAAATGAAACCTTAGCTCTTACTCCAAAAGTGCTCCAAGGAAAACACTAACTTTAGAAAATGATAAATACTCGAATGATTATTTGATCTCTCTAGAATGCCTATGAGTGTTCTCTAGAATGCTAACAACTTCTTATGTAATTTCTATATATATTTTTGTTATTTTGTCTTATATAAACTATAATGATTAATTATTTTCAGATAATTGAATTCATACCAAAACAATTGAATTCAAATGAAGCCCAGAGTGGCACATACACTAATATCTAAAGGCCAAAAACGAAAAAGGAAGGATAAAAAGGATGAGTGGATTCTAACTAGGTATTGATCAAAGCAAACACTCATAAGCATCTAAACATTTCATATAGTGGGCTTGAGCCACAAAATAAAAAGAGGGAAGTCTAAGAAGAGAAAAAGAGTACTCAGGGGGTAGAGAACAAAACTACCAATTATAAGCACCTAAAAGTTTTATATAATGACTTTGACCACAAAAGAAAAACAAAAAAATTTAAAAAAGAAAAAGAGCGTTAAGAAATAAATCAAAACAAATACTTAGAAATATCCAAATAATTCAAACAATAAAATTAGACAACAAAATAATATAAATAAAATCTAAAATGAGAAAAAAAGTGCTGAAGTGCAATAAAAAACTGAAGGAATCATTGAAAATTGACATTGCACCAAAAATACTTAAGTTAGATCCATAATCACCCAAAACGAAGAAAGAAAGAAATTCAAATACCCTAAAATTATGCGAATTAAGAGTAATATATGTAAAGGGTTCATTTTCCAAACTCATCCACCGATCTTTTAAAATTTGTGAATAGGAGAAAGTTCGAAAATTGCATGCTTGTTTTCCATTTCATTTGGATGAGTAAATGGAATATTCAATTCAATATGTGCCCCACAAATAATAAAGAAATAAAAGTCTTTGTTATGGAGAAATTTTACAAGAGAAATTGGGGAAACGAGATCGGGAGGAAGAAACTATATTATATAAATGAGTTCAACCCCACTTATGATCAACTCCAAAAAGCGTACATAGGAGCCAACATTTCTTGGAGGGCTAAAATTCTTATTGCTCAGTTGAGAACCAACTCTCACCAACTTCGTTGTGAGACCGGGCGTTGGAAGAGGCCAAAGGAGGCTTGGGAAGAGAGAATTTGCAGATTTTGCAATTCTGGGAAAGTGGAAACTGAACAACACTTTATTCTAGAATGTGAGGCCTACAAAGATAGCAGAGATAAATTTGCGGATACTATATGTGACAGTGCTTGGCATAACCTATTCAACGAAGAGCACATTGAGCAATTAGGGGGGCTCATCATCAGCCTACACAAGAAGCGAACAGTGCTACTTAAATCTGCTTGAGTTGTCTTGCTGTCCCATAGGCTATTTTTAGTCTCGTGGACGTTAAAATTTTTATTATTATTATTATTTGAATTATTTCAATCCAAGGGGAATGCTAAAATGCAGATATCGAATGATACAGGCTGATTACATAAAAATATGCAGGCTTTGAAACCTACATTCTAAAACTGGCTACGGACGAGAGGGCCGAAGAGTCTGTGGCTTTGGACGGCATTCTCTTTTGTTTATTGGTACATATTTTTTATCCCTCAACAAAACCTAGTTACACATGTACATATCTAGAGTATTTTTAGTAAGCAGAGAATTTAATTTCGTTACACAAAGGTTAGGCGCTTTCAAAAAGATGAGTAGTGTATTTGCAGAAATTCAAAATGGCCCCATAATTATCATTGCAATAACTTGCGTGGAAAGCCAATGAAAAGCATATGTAAGGACATGAAAATATCTGTATTGAACAGTATTAGCTCTTTTAACTTGCCAGAAGCAGACTGCATTTTTACAAAAAAAACTCAAAACGAGACATCATGCTTTCCTGATTTAAACCCTCCATATGGCCTTTGCCAAGAGGAGACGGAGTGTTATCAATGACTATCATCCATTTGACTAGGCTTGCCACCGGATTATCCATGGTGCCCTTCATCCCCTTCATCTGCTTACGAAGTACTGTATTTTACTGTAATCAACATGGCCCTGACTCTTGCAATGATCCTGCTGAGGGCTATGTCGTTGTATGAGATGCTCTTTGTATGCCTCGAATTTGTCCAACTTGAGTTCATTATGACTAGCAGTTGCCCCGAAAGTGCAACTTACGCAGGGTGGGTTGTTTGTCATTTAATTTTATGTAGACTTTTATAGTCGGTTGTGGCACTGATTATAGATTATAAAAAATATGAGATATAATATATTTTCTTAGAATTAATGTTGAAAGTGTAAAAGTTAGAAAATGCCTAGTGAAATGAAGCAAATGGGACCAACATATTAAACAATAATAGTTTTTTTCAAAATGGGTCTGAGAATAAAGAATGCCTACTAAGGGAAAGTAATTAATATACATTTTTTTTTTTGTATATAACAATGGTTACAAAGTTAGAGTTGTTGTGAATGTTGTGGAAGAGGTAATTCTGTCAATATTTTTTCCTCTGATTTTCAGAGATTTACATATTTACTCTCTGTCATTTTTGCAAAGTGCTCAAATGTAAATGCAGGAGAGATATGCATGCCATAGATTGAACACACTCTTGATACGGCAGTAAATGTTAAACCTTGGTGATCAATGTTTCCAATATCAATTGTTGCTTTATTGAGTGTCATTCCTTGTGCTTTATGTATGGTTAGAGCCCATGACATTTTGATAGGCATCTGGGGACAGTTACCTCGTGTAATAAGAGGAATTAGTAGATGTGTAGGATTCTTTGCATCCCATGGGAGACCAGATTATTTTGTGAATGCAACAACTACATATATGGGTAGGGAAGGTGGCTTTGAATTTGAGTTGTAGACAATGTGAACAATTTTCCCAATAGCTCCATTAACTAATTCTGCTTTCACCCATAAATTGGATGTTAACATAATTTTTTGTCCTTTACATAGAAGCACAACTGGCTCGAGTTGAGTGTCATTGTGGTTAGGTGTATATGTTTGTCTGCTTTGTTCAGCTTTACATAAAGTGATTGGCATGTTTAATGATTTCAACATTTGCTTATTATGCATTATTGCCAATATGTTAATTACATACAAATGTTTAGAGCTTTTGAAATCTTCTTGTTCTTCTGGAGGCATGAATGATGTTGTTCTTGACATGAGTATATTCCAGTCTTCCTTTGTTGGGTTTGCATTTTTGATGTTGGTTAATAACTTTCTAAATAGAAGTTGGTTTTTTGTGCATCCTTTTTGACGAAAACTTGTTTCTAGTGTAACAATCGTGTCAAATGTTGTCTGCATACATTGGAATGTCATTTATAGGTAGAAGCTGCACTAGGTCTCCAATGAGCATAATTGAGCAGCCACCAAAGTCTCTTTTATTTTGTTGTGGAAATGCCTCACGCAATCAAGGTTGTTTTCTATGGCATTTCCTTCTCTTTTTCCAATGGGTGTTTGCATGTGCCAACAACCTCATAGTAGAAAAGCCCGGTTTCACGGATATGCTTTGCACTTGTTCAGATATCAAGATAACCAGTTTGGAAGCCACCCACACTTCCATTAGTTTTTGTTGAACCTAATGATGAACCATTGAAGCCAGGCAACATGAATAGTATTTGCAAAAAAACATAGAAGACAACTTACCACACACAATTTCAGACTTGTGTGGATATCTAACACAATTATTTGATGCAAGTATTGCATATCAACTATTGCGTTTCGGGTCAACGCTTAGAGGTACACGTTCATTTTGGTCCAAGTGCAGAAGTGAATTAACAGATATGATCACACAAGGATCACCAACATTGTTCTTCACCTTGAGTGCATCAGACACTAAGTGGTTGGATCTACATAAAATCATGCCAGGTGCCTTGAATTTTCTCCTCGACAACAATTCCCAATGGAAAAATGAAAAACTAATTGCGAATCCACATATTGCATCTTCGTACATGGAAAAAAGATTTTCAATCTTCCGTGAGGAAACCCTTGATAGGCATTTGCACAACAAAGACTATTGGTACACCGTACAGGTATTCATACTAAAGCTATGTTTTATTACATTTCATACATAATAAAAACCTATCTCAGGTTATAATTATTTAATGTATTTTCCATACTCAGGTACAAATGACACATAGAGGATCTGCACACATCCATGGGTTCCTATGGCTAGAAAACACACCCAACATGAACACATTAGATTGGGAAAATGCACTTCAGGGAGTTTTTGCAAGGAAATACTTTGATCAACATGGAACCTGCGCAACAATGATAGAATCCATGAAATGATCCATTGTTCCGATCTTGACGATCCATGCTTGCTCACCACCAATGCTATATTACATGACAATCCTCAAAAATATTACGAGGAGCTTTTGAATTGAGTTCAACGTCATACAAAATGCAGTGAGTCTACATGCTTACGAAAAAAGGCACAACTTTGCAATATAGCTAGAAAGCCCCATGACCACTACAGGCAACTTCAAACATGTTCATTGACAATGGAGGTCAAAAGACTTACCTTCCAGCACGTAATGACGATAGAGTGAACATCCACAATGCAAACATACTTCCAATATGGTGTGCAAATGTAGATTGCCAACTAGTTGTGCTCAAATATATGGTAAAGTATGCAACAAACGCTGAAAACAAATCTGAAAGCTACCATCATATGCTAACAAGAATATCATCTACAATTACAACAGAAAGCGCAACGAAGACTGTATATAGCAAATTTCTATAAAAAACTATTGTTGACAATGACATACGTGCACAAGAAACATGCCACATGTTGCAAAAGCTACCTTTAACAATTTGTAGCTAAACATTTACAACCTTATATGTTGACAAACAAATCTTCAAATGAGTTCTACAGAGTGCATCTATTGAGAACAACCTACCATCTTTCATTGATGCATATCTAAATCACCCTTATTTCCTCGACAAAATGCCACTCATTAAAGTTGCACGAACATGGTCTTACAACAATACGAGGAAAACTAATCAATGGAGAAATAAATCCAGTCAAGCGATTGTTCACATATTGCCTCGTTTCTCCTTAAAAACTTGCAAAACTCTTTCAAATAGGCCCCACTTCCTGCAAGCCACAATATTCATGTAGAATGCCAAACCAACAGAACATTTTGATGTTAAAATTGCCAAAGGTCATACCAAACTAAAATAGTTTTTACATATATGATGGATTTTTCATATTTACCAACACACCAACTACTTTATTGTATTTGGGCTATTCAACAACAAACCAAACCAAAACAAAAAAATGGGTTAGCTACAAGAATAAAGAAGAAGAAATAGGCTTGGTCTCGACCATAAAATCTAATAAGAAAACATGGAAAGAAGTATGGTATATATTTCTTCAACGTCTTGCACTGAAAATTAGGGGAAGAAGACATGGGTGTTTTGTTTTTGCCATGATTTTATTTTATAAACATCCTAAAACCATCCATAGATTGATTTCTAGTTCCCTATTTTTATCCAACTTCCCTAATCACACTTAAAATAAAGTTTCATAATAATTTACAACACTCAGGATGACCACTTAGCATTTACTTTTCAGTTGACTGCTTGCTCTTTGATCATTGTGTGTTGTATTGCAAAAACTTGCATTGACCAGCGTTGGTGCAAAGATTTGTGATGTGTTCCCCAGTTAGATCATTCTCATCAATCCAATTGTTTGTGCGTTTGCTTCCATTTCTTGCTTAAAATTACATTGCAAAATCTTTCCCTATTTTTAGCAAACTATTGTTCTATTTGACAACTATCTTTTTCCCTGTCTATAGTACTAAGTCGACCCGGTCAATCCAACACTCCTTTCTGTCAATCAGGTTACAGTACTAAGTCGACCTAGTTGACTCTATATCTTTATCAGACTTTCTATTTCCTTGTTAATAGTACTAAGTTGACTTTGTTGACTCTGTATCCTTATCGGACTTTCTTTTTTCCTGTTTATAGTACTAAGTTGACCTGGTTGACTCTCAGCTGTCCTACATTGGAAAATCAGGGAAAGAAGACAATCCGAGTTCACTAGAAATCTTGAAGTGATTAACAATGCTAGGATGTGTATCAGAATAGATATGGAAAAGCCATTGTCAGAACGACTCATTTTTGAAATGGGACCAACAAAATCAAAGCTTGTCCAACACTGGACAGAGTTGGTATTGCAACAGGGAAAAACAAATTTTAGAAAGCATATTCAAGAAAGCACAATGAGAACAATAGTCAACAAGAGCAAAAAGAAATACAGTTGGATAACGTCTTTGCTATGTTACCCCGTATCCCTACCAGCACCAGGATCGGCTACTTAGCCCCTTTGCGGTGATTTTAGATCAAGATAAAGGAAAGGGGAAGAAAGAGACCCAATATAAGCTTCAACCCAAATCTGGATCAACTAAATAACATGAAAATTAAGTCCTTGGACCCCATCAAATTTTCAGCTCAGCCAACTACATCACATACTACAAGGCATAATAAAAAGACCATCTCGATGGATCTACAATCCTCTAATCTAATTCCCATGGATATAGGATTATGGAAATGTATCCATAAATCAGAAACAAAAAAGAAACATATATCTCTGTTGGATACAATTGAAATCACTGAGAGCAGAAGTGAGCCCATGGCTGATCAACATATTCATACCATAATGAATGGTATCTATTCCCATGTATTAGCTGTTTTAATTGGCCAGAAGCATAATTGCTTACCAAAAAAAAAATCAAAACTAGACATCATGCTTTCTTGATTTAAACTCTCCATATGGTCTTCACCAAGAGGAGATGGAGTGTGATCAATGGTTTTCATTCATTTGGAAAGGCTTGCCACTGAAACATCCATGGTGTCCTTCATACCCTTCATTTGCTCATGAAGCACTAGATATTCCTGTAATCAACATGGCCTTGACTCTTGCAATGATCCTGTTGAAGGCTATGTCGTTGGGAGAGCTGCTCTTTGTATGCCTCGAAATTGTCCAACTTGCATTATGACAAGTTTTTTCTATCCTAATTGAAGGGTAGGTTTTCCTCCTCTTTTTATGCCACTTCTTTCTGTTCTTCTATCATCAAACCTATAGTTTCCAAATCCACTTCCAAGATATCCCTTTCAAGCTACGCTTGTTTGATTCTATCATCAAACCTATAGTTTTATATGGTTCAGAGGTTTGGGGACCTAGTCTGGTGGCCGTTGACTGGGCTCGTATTGAGAGGGTCCAGACGCTCATGTTACAATGCATGATCCGTTGCAAACGGACAGTTCCTTAGTTCATCATCCAAGCTGAATTTGCCGCCCACCCGCTATGCCTTGAGACTATTTTTAGGCTTACTTTTACATCCATAGACTTAGATCCCTGGGGGACTCAGCCTCTGTTCATGAGCGATATCCCTACTTAGCACTTTGCTCTTCAGAGAGGATTGCTTCACTAGTCCCCACCAGAGGTCGGCACTGTTGGTATTTTGAGACTAGGTTGCTCCTTTCTATTGGCATCTCTATTGACAGGCTACCCTCTTTCATGTACTCCCTAGATGCCCCTCCCGGGCTCCTTCCCTCTAAGGATGTCATCACTAGGGTTGCCAGAAAGGATATCTTCAAACAATATATCCAGACCACTTGGATCCCCCTCTGTGAGCTGCTCAGTCCCAAGCTTGCTTTCTATGCCGATCATTTCTTACAGGTGGTAGATGGTATCATTCATCGCCCTCATTATCTCCAATGCTATTGGTCTCACGGCTTGAGATTTCACCTTGGCCAGATGAGAGTTTGTTCCCACCAGCTACGGGTTGAAACAGATCATCACATTCCCTGTCAGGGTTGGATCTATCATCTTTGCTCCCTCCAGGAGGTGGAGACCGAGGACCATTTCATTTTTAGATGCCCAATTTATTATGAGATCCAGGGAAGATACCATTGTCTCTATAGAGACTCAAACAACACTCTAGCTACTTTCTTCAGTTATACAGACCAACGGTGCTTGGCTCTTTATCTTCGTGAGGTTGTCACTTTCAGACGCAGATCCTTATAGAAGGGGCCTAGAGACCCTAGAGCTCCCATATTGATCACCTCTTTCTTTCAGCCCACTCAGGTGATGGACAACAGCAGCAACGACAACACTAAGCATCCCTTAGATACCAGTACATCACACATCTGATCTGATAGATCACTTAGGCAACACTTCTCTCAGCGCATCATTACTGCTCAAACTACTCCGATCTCCAACCCTGCTATCTCTCGACATCGTGGCGCTGCTCCGATCCGTTGGCGTGGCTTTGCATGTCTCCGACGACATGGGTCTACTACTTGTCAGCTGCCCGCCAGACCACAGGGACAAACTGATATTACTAGCTTCTTTTCTACTACGGGAGTTATACCGGCCTTAGATGTTAGGGGAGATTCTAGAGGAAGTGTCATGCTTCTTCCTAGGATCCCCCAACTTGGCTCCTTCAACCTTGTATACTCACCGGACGACATTATTAGATCTCTCATAGTGATCGACAATGGCTCAGATGATTCCTCCACCTTAGGCACAGACTAAGACATTTGATGCGAGTTTCCTCCAGTCTTCATGGGCACATGTTTTGGGGGCTTTTATTCGCGCCTCATTGCTATTTGTATTGGTTTCTTTGCCGCTTGTGCTAGGGACTTGCTGTTCTACTTTATCAATGCACTTTATTTCTTTGGTTAGACTCTAGGATTTTCTCTTCCAAGAACTTTCTATTGCTAACGTTTGTATCCTTTAGTCCCATTGACCTATTTTTGGTCATTTGTGGACATTAATATAATTTCTTTCTTTCTTTCTACCTTTTTCTCTTCTCTCAATTCTTCTACCCTTTCTGGTTCTTCTTCTTTTGATCAGATGATGAATTTCTTCCCAAGTGAATTTATCTGCCCCCACCAGTCCCTCACCTTATCCTCAAGAAAGGTCTGGATATCAGTTTTCAAAACCTCAAAATAGATATGTCTCCTCCTAAAGTAATACCACAATTCTTGACAATCTCCACTATCATCTCTCTCTTCAAACAAGGAAGGTAAATAGTTGAACCTTCCTTAGCCATCACTTGTAGAAGAGATCCTCCTTAGCAATGAGCATGAGATCAACTCCATGCTAGCTCACTCTCTCCTCTCACTACTAATCCCAAGCTTGGATTCAGTCCCAAGATTCAGTTTTTAACGCAGTCTCCCACTAGTTAGATCTCAGATCCTCCTGGTGAGCAGGTAGTGGACTCCTCCAGCCATTCAATCCCAGACCTTATTAAGGAATCTCATATGGATTTGACCATGGAAGATACTGAAGATAATGATCCATGTCCCTCTAAATTTAGATCTGCTGTAATTCAAGAGGGACCAATAATTTGCAGAGACGATCTTAGAAAATTTGTGCGAGCCATGCCAAGAAACCAATCATCAAATCAAATGTTTCTTTATCAAAAGAAGATGAGTGCTACTCAAAATGGTGGAAACGTGTCCAAAAATCTCATTCACGATAGATGAGGTGGAGAATTGTCTCTGGATTCTGAAAGAATGGGTTTTAATCTGCAGATTCATGGGGGCATTCCCTGGACATAAATATTTGAGATTCTGGGTTCGGGAGAACTGGAAGCCAAGCGGGCTAGTGGAGCTACTCCTAATGCCCAAAGGTTTCTTCCTGGCAGTGTCTGCCACCAAACAAGAAAGAGTTATTGTTTTTCAAAGCGGCCATGGTTCTACAAAAAGTGGGTCTTTTCATGAAGCACTGGTCCCCGACTTTCAATTCTACAGAGGATATACCAAGCATGGTACCTGTATGGGTCCGACCGCCCCTTCTTCTAAGCAAGTACTAGCAATAATCATCCCTCAAAAAGATCGGTTCAGCTATAGCTAAAAAATTTGCTGCTTCTGAGTTCACTAGAAATCCTGCGGTGCTTAACGATGCTAGGATATGTATCAGCATGGATCTGGAGAAGCTATTGTCAGCCTGACTCATCCTCGAAATGGGAGGAATTGAATGGGAGCAGCTGGTTGATTACAAAAATATCCCCTTTAGGCGTAGGATCTGTCACGAGCATGGGCATTTGGCCAGAGTTTGCCCCTTGCTGACAACTTGAGGAAATCTACCAAAGGAAGCACATGCCACATAGGACCAACAAAATCAAAGCTTGTCCATCAAAGGAGAGAACCTGATTCAACCTCATGTTGGTGTTGCAATAGCGCAAAACAAACTTCAGAAAGCATATTCAAGAAAACCCAAGGAGAAGAATAGTCAACCGGAGCAAAAAGAAATACAGTTGGATAGCTCTTTTGTGGTGCTTGCAGATCAAGATAAAGGAAAGGGGGAGAAAGAGGCCCTATCTAAGCTTTAACCCAAATCTGGATCAACTAAACAACAAGAAAATCAAGATAAGTCCTTGGACCTCATCAAATTTTCAGCTCAGCCAACTACATTACATACCACAGGGCATAATAAAAAGACCATCTCCATGGATCCACGATCCTCATATCTCATTCCCATGGATATAGGATTATGGGAGAGTATCCATAAATCAGAAACAAAAGAAATGCTAATTTCTACTGGATACAATTGAAATAGCTGAGAGCAGAAATGAGCACATGGCTGATCAACATATTCAGATCTGGGTTCCTAAAGCCAAAAACTCTGAGGAACTCATGGAGGCGAGCATCTCCACTTAAGAGCAGTTATAAATTATAATCATTTAAATTCTATCTTGTAATGTCCAAGGTCTGGGTGTGCCAAATAAACACTGTTCAGGGCAATGCCCAACAATACTATCAAAAGAAAGAGGCCAAGATTGCCACAAAAAATGCAAAGCAAAACTTATTGAGCCAATATGATATCAAATTACAACTACACTTGGGAGAGATTGTTCCCCTGGCTTTAAAATCTGAAAATCAAATGGCCATCTCTGATTATCAAACCAAGCGGCCTCATTGAATCTCCAAAAGGCCCAACCTCGGGACTGAGCACAACTTGCAGAATAAAGCTTAAAAGCAGTAAATGCAGATTATACAAAGTTGTCTAGAAAGGCCGAGAAAAAAGATGCAAAAATACAGCAGCTAGAGAAGAATATGAAAAATGAGCTGACAAAGTCTAAAGGATTAGAATTGTAAATATCCTAGTTAACCAAGAAATTGCAGGGCACCATATCAAAGGCCCAACTGGATGCATAGAAGGCCCTTAATACAAGCCTCAACATAGCTCCAAGAGTCCAAAGACAAAATTAAAGAGTTGGAAGCTGAGAAGGATCCCCTCAATAAACAACTCAAAGATAAGTAAAGGAGTTGGAGAATAAAACGATCTCCTTATACCTCATCATGAAAGTATGTAAATCATCATGGGACAAAATCATATAGGCTATATCTGGCCTAGAAGAGTGTTAGGACCCCTTGGTCCTAACTCTTCTAATTTGTATTAGGTATTATTAATAAAAGCTTAGACGCATATGCTTTATAAGTCATCCCATTTGCTAATTGTAATTATCCCACATGTATGGGAGGTAGTAGTTGTCTTGAGTAGAATAGTTTAAATAGAGGGTTTGTGCAAGAGGAGAGATCATCTATTGAATATTTTGTATTGAGCTGTGCTTAAAGCAGGTTGCCCTCTCGAAGAGTCCTGCAATACTTTGTAGTGAGATTTTATCATTTTCAATACAATGTTGTTATTTTCTTTGAGTTTAGTGCATATTGGTTATATTTCTGTTGTTATATTAATTTATTTGCAAGAAGGTTCCTAACATTTGGTATCAGAGCTCTTTCTAATGCCATTTTTCTACAACATTTTTAGTGGTTTAGGGTTCTCTATTTCTATTCACCGTATGTTCTCTCCTCGCCCAATCGGGATCTTGGTGATCAGAAAGTGGTAACAAGGTGGTGGCACTAATCTTCTTTCCCAATTTTTTCTTCTTCTCTTCTTTCCTTAGGTTATAAACTGTGTTTTGTCAATTTTAAAACTAATAGAAACCGTTGTTTCGAGCTAAGTGGTTATCAGTTTTCTTTGATAATGTGGAGTGAGGGGTTATGCCCAAATACTCAAGCCATTAGACAACACTGTATATAGGCTTGTACTTCCACGTACCTTAGGGTATATAGGAAGATCTTGTTTTCGTAGCCTAGCCATATGAAGCCTTTGACCGTTTGTTTCTATGATGTAACGATAAGCAGTTAGCCCCGAGAAGTTACTTGCACCGTACCTCAGAGATGAGATAGTGGCTACAAAATGGTTATTTGTTGTAGTTAGCACTCTAAAATATTGCGCTGACACTATTTTGCAAATGAGATTAGTATATTTGCAAGATTATAGAGCAAACACACCCAATAACCCTGGTATTCCTACAGTCATAGATCCAATTTTGAATTCATGAAAACCGGAGTAACAACCAACAATCAGAAAAAGAATATCATATTCTGCTAGTCGATAGAAACATCATAATTGTAGCCACTTGAAGGGTCATAATGTTTCAAAATCGTTAATTGAACTCATTGTAGTAGCTAGAAGTGTTAGAATGTTTAAGAGCAATTACTTGGACTTATTGTAATAGCTACCCGTTAGAAAAGTTGAGTACATTTTTTTCCCATAGGACGAATGCACTGTTATAATTTTCTCGTCTAGAGTATCATTTTAACAGATTTCAAATTTTTGGAAAAAAATTTCCATACAATTATTTTTCACCTGCAATGCCGAAAACAATTATTTTCACCCTTGTGAGAATTATACCATTGTTGATCATCTTGTCAAGCTGATCACTTTAACATATAATTGCAGTCAGCGTTTTCAGACACTCCCGAACCCCTCTATTCAATGGTGGTAACTCGTGCAGGAAGCCAAGCCATGACACAAAACATTGAGGATATTAGAGATAAATTACAATCTCAACTTGACCCTCAACTCACTGAGTTGAACAAGCAACTACATGGCATCAATGCACAAAATAACGTGCTCTCCAACAGACTTAATTGTAACCAACATTCTGAAGGTGGATTTCTATCCTGAACAATGTCGCGTGATCCTAAATTAGACTTTTCAAAATTTTATGGTACAAAACCAATCAATTGTATTTACCATGTTGAATAGTATTTCAGCTTACACAATACATTGGGGGTAGACAAGATACCCCTCACGTCATTTCACTTAGAGAAGGAAGCTATCAAGTGGTACCAATGGTATCAAAAATCTCATACAGAACGCATTTGGGATGATTTTATCAAGTTTTTGTTGGTTCGTGTTGGTCTTAGTGTTTATGATGATTTCACTAGAGCCTTGACCAAACCACGACAAACTGGAATGGTTTGCAAGTATCAAGCTGAATTAGAAAAGTTAGCCAACCAAACTGCAAGGTTAAATGATGACTTTTTCAAGATTTGTTTCATCAGTGGGCTCAAAGTTATAATTCACATAGATGTCAAGATGTTTAAACTAGAGAACATGATGGAAGCATTAGGATTGGCCAACCCTGTGGAAGATAAGATCACCTCCAAACGTCGATCTTCCAATCTCAATTCCTTCAAGACATCTACAACACCACGACCAATCACAAACCCTCCTCCAAAAGTCACCCCCATTAAATGCCTTTCGGGTCCAGAAATGTGTGCTTATCACGAAAAAAGGGCTATATTACAACTACGATGAATTTTTTTCCAGAGGACACAAGTGCATTGAATAGATGTGTCTGTTGGATGTCGAGTCACCACCAGATGTTGGAGAATGGGAAGATGCTCAAGATTCCCATAATGAAGAACATTAAGTCGAAGAACCTAGCACCATGGAGTCGCACTCTAAAATTTCAGTACATGCCTTGGCTAGGGTAATGACTCCTTAGACTATGAGAGTAAAAGGGTATTTTAAGAAACATCCCCTCACTATTCTCATTGACTATGACAGTACACATAACTTCATTGATCCTAGGCTAGCCAAATACGCTGATTGCTATGTTTGTTGTTGTTCAAGTTTTGAAGTCATGATCGCCAATGGAGGAACATTACCTTGTAAGGGCAAATGCCGCAATGTTCACATTTCAATGGAGAACCATAATTTGAAATCAAACATGTTTGTTCTGCCTTTAGGAGGTTGCAACATAGTTTTAGGAACACAGTGGCTTTGCACAGTAGGTCCTATCCTATGGGACTTTTTAGAGCTATAGATGCAATTCACTGATACGAAACAACAACACACATTAAGAGGCCTCACACCAGGCTCTACAAGTATCATTAACTCTCACTGCATGGAAAAGTTGCTAAAAAAGGGATCTCATGATATTGTTGCCCAACTTTGCGTCATCCAATTTAATGATTCCTTCCATTCCCACCAACCACCAGATTTACAGGAACTCTTGTCAAAGCATGCAATTATTTTTGAGGAATCTAAAGGGTTACCCACACAACGGTTTAAAGATCATGCGATTCAGCTGATTCTAGGTAGTGTACCTCCAAACATTCGCCCTTACTGGTACCCATTTCTACAGAAGAGTGAAATAGAAAAAATAGTACAAGAATTGTTGTAGGTTGGAGTCATTAGGCCCAACATTAGTCCTTACTCTTCTCTTGTATTGTTGGTACGGAAAAATGGGTCTTAGCACCTTTGTATTGACTTTTGTGCATTCAACAAACTCACTATCAAGAACAAGTTTTCCATTCCAGTGATTGATGAGCTGTTAGACGAATTGCATAAAGCTCGTTTCTTCTCAAAGCTCGATGTATCATCAGATCTGCATCAAAAAAGATGATATTCCAAAGACAACCTTTTGAATTCATGATGGCCATTATGAGTTTCTCGTCGTGCCCTTTGGCATCACCAATTCTCCATCCACCTTTTAGGGTTTAATGAACAAGATCTTTTGGCCACTTCTTCACAAATTCATCCTAGTGTTCTTTGATGACATCCTTGTCTATAGCCGTAGCTAGGAGGAGCATCTGATACATTTGGACAACACCTTCCAACTCCTTGTTGATAACCACTTATGTGCCAAATGGTCCAATTGTTCTTTTGGTCAAGGAAATTGAGTATCTTGGACACATCGTCTCTAAGGCGTTAGAGTGGATCCTGAAAAAATAGAGGCTATGAAAAATTGGTCTAAACCCAAATCACTCAAGAGCCTTTGCAGGGTTTTGGACCTGACTAGGTATTATAGAAATTTTGTCCAGGACTATGGGAAAATTGCCGCTCCATTAACGACCATGTTAGAAAAATATTCCTTTCAGTGGTTTGAGGTAGCAGAAAAAGCTTTCGAACTGCTCAAGCATGCAATGTGTACTACACTTGTTGTGGCTCATTGAAAGTGATGCCTCAAGAAGTGGCACTGGAGCTATTCTAATGCAGGAGGGTCGACCCCTTGCATTCACTAGCAAGGTACTTATGGGGAAATTTTGTGCTCATTCCACATATGAAAAAGAGATGCTAGCTATGCTTCATGCCGTCAACAAATGGCGCCCATACCTAGTCGGAAGGCACGTTTGCATCAAAATTGATCACCATAGCCTCACGTAGTTTTTGGAGTAAAGAGTCTCTTCGCCTGAGCAACTAAAGTGGGTAACCAAATTAATAGGCTATGACTATGAGATTACCTACAAGAAGGGTAAAGACAATGTTGTTGAAGATGTGTTGTCTCACAAATATGAAGAAAAGACAACCTTGTGCACACTATCCTTTCTCATGTCAGGTTGGATGCATCAGGCACAACAAGAGTGGTCCCATGACATCCAAATTCAGCAACTCATTCAGGAAGTGACAACTAACCCTACTTCTTGACCGAATTACTCTTGGGATGGTCACTATTTAAGGAACAAAGGATGTTTGGTAGTGGCACCAAAATTAGCACTGAGACAGACAATTCTATTAGAGTTGCATGCCTCTTCATCAACTGGCCACTTAGGTTTTTTAAAAATCTATGAAAAGATTCGCCAATTTTTTTTTGGGAAGGCATTAAACAAGACGTCAAACAATTTGTGCAGTATGTGAAATGTGTCAACACAACAGAGAGGAAATGGTCGCCACCCCAGGCATGTTCCAACCCTTTCCTTTCCTATTTGTGTATGGTCAAATATTTTCATGGACTTTGTTGAGGAACACCCAAGTTAGGTGGGAAATCAGTGATTCTCATGGTGTTGGATCAACTCTCTGAGTATGCTCATTTTTGTGCCCTCGACCATTCTTTTACTGCCTCCACTGTTGCTCAAACGTTTCTCGATCAGATTTGCCACTTCCATGGGATGCCTACCTTAATTGTGTGTGACCGTGATTTCACTTTTACTAGCCACTTTTGGAACTTTTCCACTGCTATGACATCCAACTTAAATGAGTTTTGCCTACCATTCACAAATTGATGGTTTAACGAAATTTGTCAACAAATGCTTGGAGACCTATTTGCGTTGTTTTGCCTCTGATCAACAGACTCATTGGGTCAAATGGTTACCACTTGTTGAATGGTGGTACAACTCTACATACCACATTGCCACCAAGATGACTCCATATGAGGCCGTTTATGGCCAGCCACCGCCTTCCCTTCAGACATATCTTCCATGCAGCTCCAAGGTATAGGTAGTTGATGCCACACTTCACACATGTGCAATTATCTTCCAAAGTCTCAAAGATAATCTCCATCTGCCATAGAACTGCATGAAGCAACAAGCCAATCAACATTGATCAAAACAGGGTTTTGATGCTGGCGACATGGATTTTCTTTGGCTCCAACTTTATAAGCAGTCCTCTTTGAAGTTGAAGGGTCATCAAAAACTTGCAAAGTCTTATGGCCCTTTTAAAGTGCTTTCCAAGAGTGGTCCCGTAGCATATAAGTTGGAGCTTCCCTCCAAGATCTATCCAATTTTTCGTATATCATGTTTGAATAAGGTCATTGATTAGCATGTTCAGATCCAAATGACACTCCCAAAGCTTGACACTGAAGGTTCTATCCTCTTGGAACCTAAGTCCATCCTCAACAAGTGATCCTGCCAGCGTCGCAATCGTACTATCACAGAGATTTTGGTACAGTGGTAGAGCATGTAACCGAAAGACGCGACATGGGAACCCCCTACTCCAATTACAACATCACTTTCCTCATCTCAAGCTTTGAGGACAAAGCTTTTTAAAGTAGGAGGGCATGTTAGGACCCCTTCATCCTAACTCTTCTAATTTGTATTAGGTTTTATCAATAAATGCTCAAACGCATATGCTTTGTTAGTCGTCCCATTTGCTATTTGTAATTATCCCACATGTATGGGAGGTAATAGTTGTCTTGAGTAGAATAGCTTAAATAGCAGTCTGGTGTAAGATAAAAGATCATCTATTGAATATTTTATATTGAGTTGTGCTCAAAGGAGGTTGCCCCCTTGAAGAGGCCCGTGATACTTTCTATTATTTTCAATACAATATTGTTATTCTCTGTCCATTCAATGCATATTGGTTATATTTTTGTTGTAATATTAATTTGTTTGTCAGTTGGTTCCTAACAAAGAGGGCCTAACTTTTGTGGATGATGTTGTGACTCAAATCCAAAAAGTGAAAGCATAGGTGGATTCAACACTTCAAGACATTGATTCTAAAGCCTAGAGGGTTTGCTTTTCAAGGATCAAATCTTCACTTTATCAACAAACAAGTTACTAATAACAGGTATCCCAAACAAGTTTGATGCAACACAATAGGCTATTAGTGTTTTAAATAAACAGGGGGTTGTATAGAAGTGCAATATAGATTTGGCCACATTGGCACCAACAATAAGTGGCATGCAGAGCTACATCAATACCCTAGTACAACAAGGACTCCCTTCCCCTTGGGGAGTTGACCAAAGATTGTTACAAAAGGTAGAGTTCCTCAAGTTGACGGAGGACGAGAAAGAATTTGAATTCATTTTTCAAAACTGGCCTCAAGGCTCTATAGCCGATAATGTTATCGAAGTTATAGCCTTGCTAGCTGCCATGGAGGTAAAAATACACAATGTGGGCGAAAAGGTAAAGAATTTTTCATACCAAGGGACAATCGAGTTCACAATGAGTTACTAGATGCTTTTGAAGATAAATCTCCCTACCCAAGGAGAATGGGATAAACTCAAAAATTTCTTGGAAACAATCTTGTAGCCTTCTTGAGGTTCCATTCTTTTACTCTTTTCTCTCAATTCATTGTCATTCTTTCATCATTTCCTTTGTATTCTTTGATCCTATTGCCCAATAAGCAAGGTTGTCTGGATTCATTATTCTTTTGAATAAGAATCTCCTGTGAATCCCCAAAAATGTACTGTATAATATGCTCCCTTGTAAAACCCAAGATTCAATGTTGTATTTTTGAAGACATTGTCTTATGTGTTCAAATGAAAACTTTCAAGCTTCAAAGTGGCAGACTCTGTCTTGTTTGAATTACTTGTAGGTTCCAAGGTTTTTCCCCACCATTTATCATGCACAAGGTTCTCCATCTAATGGCGGACAGACCCATTATGAATAAACATGATCTGAAAACAGTGATCGAATTTTGAATGCCAAGTGACAGAAAATTGTGCCTCCGAAGGCAGTTAAAGATTTTTCATTCCTAGGTATGTCCCCTTTTTGTCGATCTCTCCAAAGCTTAAATCTAATTGCCCAAGGGGTCCCATTAATAAAATAAAGCGACGTGTAGGATGCTTAATGATCTAGCAAGCATTATTCTTTTCCATGCACCATGCGGAAGGTGATTGCGAAGTTTGAAGAGGAGAGAGGTCTTAAACCTCCATGGATTTCCCCTCATTGTTGATCTTTTAGATTGACAATGCGATATATATATATTTGTCGCCTACCGCTGGATTGGATTCTTTTGCATGATCGATGGGAGGGAGGGGGGTGCGGGACTTTGAAGACTAAAAAGTCTCAATTACCTTTTGGAGGAGCCATCTTCCACGTGTACACTCCAAGATCATCATTTAATGTTTTATTGGAAGTGGCCCCACCAAAATATAAAAAACATTAAATGATGATCTTGGAGTGTACACGTGGAAGATGGCTCCTCCAAAAGGTAATTGAGACTTTTTAGTCTTCAAAGTCCTGCACCCCCCTCCCTCCCATCGATCATGCAAAAGAATCCAATCCAGTGGTAGGCGACAAATGAAGGAATAAAATAGGCAATGACCAAGACAACGAGTTATGTGCCATGTGGCACTTGATTGCTTAGCAATCAATCAAAAGAAACAAAGATTCCCCTTGAGGTTGCAATATTTGTCTATATCATTTGAGATAACTCTAGGCCCTTGGATTGCATACAACAAATATGCTAGAAAGATAAAGATTAACAGGCTTGGAGCCCATTTGATTATTCTTTGGCGTTATACACCTAAGACATGATATTTATAGTGTAGGGCACTATTTTATCCACTTCATAGGTTGTCTGGAGTGTAAAATGTGGAAGTGATCATACATGATGCCATCCAAAGTGTTGAAAGCATCAAGAGATGATCATTTGGCATGCTGAAGCAGGATTCACCCTCTGATCAACATTTGACCTATGGCTGTATTTTTGAATGGTGTAGATATGTGCATGTGGCACACTTTCATTCCACCGTTGTTTGTTTAGGTCATAGATGGAATAACTGGGGAGTAACCACCGGTTGGTTGGTTACTCACTGAAAATTCCTGCAAGGGAGTATTCGCCGCTCGAAATCACTGCAAAAGTTTAAAAACCCTGCAAAAAATTAATCGACGGTTACTCACCGGTTCTTGTGCATAATTTCCATGCAAAAAACCCAACGGAATCGCAGGAAAACTGTGGGAATGGCCTCAAATACTGAAAATACGTGAAATTTTATCTTATAAATTGCAACACACCTCCAATTTCATTTACACAAGATTTGGACATTCAAGAGCGGATTGGAAGGAGAATTGAGCAAAGAGATTTCTAGGTTAGTGCATTTGTTTTTTAAAAAAAAAAAATTCCAAGCATGTAAAGGAATTTGTAATTTAATTAAAAACGTTTGATAAATATTTTAAATTTTAGTATTCAAATTTGATGCATTTCATTTTAATTTCATGTATTCCGTTAAATTTCATGCATTCTGTTAAATTTTAGTGTTTAGTATTTACAATTTATGCCTATTTTTTTTTAAATTTTGATTAAAAATGTTGTTTTTAACTATCAACATTATGGTTAGTTTTTGTTTATCATTACAATTTATTTATTGTTATTTTTAACCATTATAGATTATAGTTTTCAATTTGTTTGTTAAAAAATTAAATCATAAATGTATTATTTATTGTTATTTTTAACCGTTATAGATTACAGTTTTCAATTTGTTCATTAAAATTTTAAATCATAAATGTATTTTAGTTTTCATTTAATAGTTTATCATTATAATTTGTTTTTCGTATTTTAATTAATAATTTGTATTAAATGTTTTTATTTTTTAATGTTGTTTTCAACATGGTTGTGCTTTGCGGGTCATCTATTAGCAAACAATGGCATCCCCCAGTGCATCAGGCTCAGATTCAGTCAGTGGTAGCTAATCGGCTCCCCTTAATGCTCGCACTGGTGCTTGGAAGTATGCCATGTGGGTTGGAACATCCTAGACGATTTCAATTTGCAACTTTTGTTCGAAGAGGATGTTGATATGCATCAATCGCATGAAGTACCATCTTTCATGCATTCTTTGTCGTGATGTCACGCCTTATCTCAATGTCATTGAAGAGGCAAAACGAGAGATGATGGTGGAGCTTTCATCACTGGATGAAAAAAAACTAGAGAGAGCAAGGATGCAAGCAGTCCTAACGACGATCATTGGTCCCACATTGACAGAGAAAAAAGCGGTAGCGATGACAGAATTTGTGGGCTCTAGTCGTAGTCCATGCAAATGCCACGACACATTTTCATCGGCTTCGACTCAGTTACACTCATTTTTTGTGCCTACAAACCATTGTTCCACAAAGTTTTCTGACGATGAGACGGGGGGATGGATTTCTGGGATGGAGGGACGAGGGGCCTAAGTTTGGGGGCGGCGGGGGAGCGGTGCAAATACATATAGTACTTGAAAAATTAGTTATAAAAAGATGTATAAGGAATAAGTATATTGCATTGAACATCGACAATTTAACATTTAAGTTTTAACTTTTAACAATAAAGTTTCAAGTTTAAACCATTGAACCACTAAACATTGAACATTGAAAATGAAAATGAAAACATTGAATTCAAAATTTTCAAATTTCATAATGATGGTTCATGATTAGCAAATACTAATGAGCCAATGGTTAATCATACCCTAAGTTCTCGCCAAACTCCTTATCACTAGAACTACTGGACTCCACATGCTCTACATTCCATTTGGCTATTGGACTCTCCTTGTACGAAAGTGTGTTGCGGTCAATGAAATGCAAGGCACTATGTACAACCACAAGCTTCTCTGCCCTCCTACAGGTAACCCTGTTCCTCTTAACGGAGTGGATGAAGCTACAAGTAAACCGGTTCTTGATCTCACTTTCTTTCTCCTAATGCTCTCTCACTCTTGCAAACTTCTCCCTCTTAGCTTGCTGCCTCTACTTTTAGCTCTTTACTTCACTCAATGAAGTTTGTGTGATTTGGAATGAGAGGGATGGGGCTTTTTAAAAGCTTTTGGGAGGCCTTGGGGTTGGGACCCATTAGCAATCAGGGTTAGGGTAGAGGGCTCACAAACCAAAATATTTTTTAAATTAAAAAAAAATGTTTTTTTGAAGTTTCTAAGGGTGGGGGACACATGGAAGTTTCTTGGGGGGTTGAGGGACATCTGGGAGTCCCCTGGACGTCCGAGAGTCCCCCAACATGGGGGACACTTGGAGGTTTCTTGGAGGGTTAAGGGACGTTTGGGAGTCCCCTGGATGTCTCGGGAACGTCCCAGAGTCCCCAAACGTCCCTTTTTTGAAGGGATGTCTCAGGAATGTCCCCTCTTAGAGGGAAACGTCCCGGGGATGGCGACGGTTCGGGGTGGAAGTGGAGGGATGGAAGGGGGATGTCCCCCTGACGTCCCCATTTCCCATCTTGAAAATGTGGGGATTTTGGGGGGGATGCGTCCCTGTGAAACATTGCTAGAAATACCCCTGCCAGGGGACTCCTAAACGTTCCTCAGACGCCCCCTTTTTGAAGGGACGTCTCGGGGACGTCCCCTCTTAGAGGGAAATGTCTTGGGGACGACGGCGGTTTGGGGTGGAGGTCGAGGGATGGAAGGGGGATGTCCCCTGATGTCCCCATGTCCCATCCCGAAAATGTGGGGATTTTGGGGGGGCGCGTCCTTGTGAAACATTGCTAGAAACACCCTTGCTAGGGGACCCCTGAACGTCCCTCAGACGCCCCCTTTTTGAAGGGACGTCTTGGGGACGTCCCCTCTTAGAGGGAAATGTCCTGGGGACGGTGGCGGTTTGGGGTGGAGGTGGAGGGATGACAGGGGGATGTCCCCCTGACGTCCCCATGTCTCGTTCGGGAAACATGGGGATTTTGGGGGGGACACGTCCTTGTGGAAAATTGCTAAAAACACACCTGGGGCAAAACCTTCTTTCATTGCAAGCTACAAGATGGAACAAGTAGACACATGCAGAAGCAAATAAAGCTTGCGCAAATTTTTAGTATTTCAACAACCTTCCCTTCAATGTGGTGAGTAGTCTGTACTGGAAATATTTGGTTATAGCATTGATGGTTGCAAGAAAAGGGTACAAAGCACCATCTCCAAAAGCCCTGAGTGGGAAGTTGCTCAAGAATGCAGTTGAAGATGCAAAGCTAATTGTAGAAGATTAGAAGGGGTTGTGGCGTAAGTTTGGATGCACTATTTTTTCCAATGGATGGACAGATGGAAAGAACCGCACTTTCATCAATTTTTTGGTGGCTTCAAAAGGTGAACTAGTTTTTTTGAAGTATATTGATGCATCTAGTAAAATAAAAAATGCAAAAACTTTGAGCTTGATGCTAGAGGAAGTTGTTTTAGAGGTAGGCATCGATGGACTAATGAAAAGAACTGCACCCTCATCAATTTTTTGGCGCCTTCAAATGGTGAACTAATGTTTTTGAAGTCTTTTGATGCATCTAGTAAAATAAAAATTGTAGAAACTTTGAGCTTAATGCTAGAGGAGGTTGTTTTAGAGGTGGGCATCAATGGACGGATGGAAAGAACTGCACCTTCATCAACTTTTTGACGTCTTCAAATAGTGAACTAATTTTTTTGAAGTCTTTTGATTCATCTAGTAAAATAAAAAATGTATAAACTTGGAGTTTAATGATAGAGGAGGTTGTTTTAGAGGTGGGCATCAAGAATGTTGTCCAAATTATCACAGACAATGCAACAACATATGTGGTGGCTGGGAGACTTCTTAGGGAGAGACATCTTTCTTTTGGACATCTTGTGCAACCCATTGCCTTGACCTTATTTTGGAGGACATAGGTAAACTTGATTGGGTGAGACCAGTTGTAGAAGAATCTAGAGAAATAACAAAATATATCTACAATTACCCTTAGGTTCTCAGCTTGATGAGAGAGCACACCAGGGGAAAAGAAATTGTTCGCAATGAACTTTTTTACATTGCAAAGTATTTACAGTTTGTTGACTCCTTTGAAGTAGATGTTTGTGTCTCAAGCATGGATGGACTCATCATATTCCAAGAAAGCTGATGGAGTGAAGGTTGGGAAGACAATTTTCAGTGAGACCTTCAAAACAAGAGCTACAAAGATCGTTAAGGTAACTTGAAATTGCAATTCAAATTTCAAGTTGTTTTCCTTATTTTCAAATTTTTAAACTTAAAGTATTTTTTTTATAATTTGTCTATAAGTTTGTAACACTAAATTTAATTTGTTTGTAACTTTGTAGCTGTCCGAGCCTTTGGTGAGAGTTTTGTGATTGGTGGATGGAGATCAAAATCCAATGGGTTATATGTATGAAGCCATGGATATGGCCAAAGACGTTGTCTAAAACTATTATAGAGGGGATCGTGGTAGATTTGATCTCATTTGGGAGTTGATTGATCAAAGGTGGAACAATCAACTCCACCAACCCATCCATGCAACGGAGTACTACCTTAGTCCCAAGTTTTTCTACTTCAATGGCTTTACAGATGCTAGTGGAGAGGTTATGGAGAGGCTTTCAACATGCATTGAAAGTATGATACCTAACGTTGAGATTAGAGATCTCATTATTACAGAGTTGCAAAACTACAAGCAGGCAAGGGAAGACTTTTTTCTTCAGCACTAGCTGTCCGAAGGAGAGCCACACAGTCACTAGGTAATACAAAATGAAGTCTTTCCTTGTACTTTACCAGTTACATATTTACAATTTTTAATTTCTTATAAAGTTTTGAATATCTTGTTTGCAGGGTAGTGGTGGGAAGATTGGGGTGGAAATACCCCAAATCTTCAAAAGCTAGCCCTTTGAATTTTATCTCAACCTTGTAGCACTTCTGGATGTGAGCGCAATTGGAGTTTGTTTGACTCCATTCACATGAAGAAGCACAACAAGTTGAGCCAACAACGTCTTAATGACTTGGCTTTTGTGCAGTACAATCTTCGACTTCGCACAAAGAAGTTGGAGGACGCATCAGAAGAGCCTATCAATCTAGATGAGATTGATCCCTACAGTGATTTGCTTGCACAGGAGGAGGCCCCTATGTTCACAGAAGAGGAAATTGTTGATTTTGAGAGGCAAGCTATGGAAGGCGCAACTGAAGCAAAAATAGAGATTGGATTGGAGGACATCCTTGAAAATGAAGCAGAAGTGGAGCCACATGGCAAGTGCAGCCTTCTGGACAGAGTGAGGCAGGGCAACCGAGTGGGAGGACTAGATTTTCTCAGTCTTAGTTTTCTAGAGAGCATGGAAGAGAAAATTATAGATTATTGTAATTTGTACTTGTAAATTCTTGTATAAGACTAAGTATCATTGTAGTTTGTGACTATTGTATTCGCATGATTACGCGGTTTTTTACTTTATTTGTATTCAAATCTAATAGAAAACACTTTCCCAACGTTTTGTAGACCCATTTCATCTATTTTGTTTTTGCAATTTCTAAAAAAAAATGTTTTTTTGATAAATTCAAGTATTTTTTGCCTTTGTCGGTTATTCGGCCGAGCGGGTCGAATAACCGCCGGTTACCCATTTTGGCCCCTTGGCGAGTAATCGTCCCAACCTGTTATGTGAACTATGGTTTAGATTGTATATATTGAGTTGGAAACTCACTATAGGGGGTTCATTTGCCCTTAGATTTTTTGTCACTTTCTTAAGAGTTTCCACTGTGAAGTTTTAGCTTTAGTTTTTACTTTCAAAGTTTAATACTAGTTTATCTTAGAAGCTTTATGCAATTGTGTATGTTTTGAAGCATTTAATAAAGATTTTGTGGCTACTTCTCAGCCCTTGGTTTGGATTTCTGTGTGGATGCTAAATTTGCTTGCAGTGTTGAACCTTTTACCTATTGCACATCATTTGATGACTAATGTTAGAGTAAGTTGAGTAATTGTTTTGTGTTTGTATTCCTTTTGGACAGTAAAAGATCATATTATTTTGGCCCATTGCTCCATTTACTTTATGGTTTTATTACTTTTCTTGCACTTTTCATCTCAACAAATTTAGATAGCATTGAAATAGGAGAGCCAGCTGGATCTGAAGATTGTCTTAGTTAAAACGCCTAAGCTGTACATTGTACACTTTGATTGTGGGGGCATCTTTCACATTTACGGTTGGACAATCAGAGTGCTAACAGGTTGTAAGGCTTTGAATTCTATTCAAGTCTACATTGAAAGTGGAGTTATTTTACCAGGTAGCTGCTGATCATGGTGGGTATGGAACAGTGGATCCAGGTTTAGGAGGGCAAGGGGTACTCAACTCTTTTGCTGGTAAGGGTGGAGTCAGAGGACCCCAAGGCCGAATGGTTATCCCAGGGACGAGGGCGAGCCTAGCAAAGTGCATATGAGTAGTATGGGCAAGCTCGTATGAGCTATTTTGAGAGCTATTACGTTGAGCATTGTCCGCATGTTAGGGGATCTCAACATTGAGAAGTGGGTCTCTAAGAGGGTGGTAAATTGTGCTGAAGACTGGTTGTCTTCTAGTTGCCACGATACTGATGTTATATTTATTTATTATTCCCTGCTGAGAGATATATAATTATTTACTGTGTAAATTAGTGCTATTGAGTTCTGATTGTTGTCATATATTTATTTATTACTAGAAAAAAATTGTTTGCTAAAGTTTGACCAATGGTTGTGGTTATGCTTGTTTTATTTTAACGAGTCTTATGTTATGGTACTACGCACGTATTAATGTCATAGAGAATCTTTAAACCTATCTCGTAGTGTTTCCAGAGGTTCCCAAAAACTCCACATGATGGATAGTATCATTAAGGCCAAAGGCCAAAATTGTTTAAAGAAGAGAATAACATATATACCACATGCATTGGGTAAAAGAGACAAAGGGAATAAAAATAAAGTTCTCCACCTTGTGTTTGCACGTGATCACTTTCAGCCAAGTGGTTGTGAAACCAAAGGTCGGGCCTATGTGCGCCAAAGTTTTTCACAAGAACAAATCTGATAAAGCTTTTAACACGAGGTTCTCAATTTGTACTAGAGAAGTTGGTATGAGGTTCAACCTGAACCCAAGTTGTCAATATGAATGAACAATTGATATAACCCACACACAATGGAGCTCAGATATCTCAAGTGACATATGTTGATAGAGCGAACCACTAGACCTCGAAAGTATTGAGATGCCATATAGCGCATAGAGCGAGTATACCACAAGTACTAATCTAGCAAAGCACTAAACTTTTAAGTATATGGGTTTCCCAAGAGTAAAAAAGTCTTAGCTAGCACCCTGGTTGACAAGGGAGATGTGTAAGTGGTGCCCCACACACACCTGTACTAAGCAGGGCAGGAAGTCAAGTTCAGGGCTGGATCATGCACGCAAGACACAATTCTAAAACAGCCAAGGTAGCTTGAGGAGCTAAGGGACCTCATCACCACTGAGCCAACAAGTTGTGGGAAGTTATTTGTAGAGTTGAACCCCAAACAAGGTCAACACAATTGAGTTGCCGAGTTGAGAAGGCCTTACAAATTTTGGTTGAGCTCTGGCATCGAAATTGGGAGACCAAAGTTTAGGACAAAAGAACACAAGGTTCAGGGAGGAGCTGATTCCAAGCAATTTTAAATAGCCAAGTCCTAGAAGTACTTGTTATTAGGGAGGTTTGGTGAAGGCCAATTGACTGTGAAGCTCCAAGAATTTCGAGCTATTGAAAGTTACCAATGTCCAAGCAAAACAACTGAAGAACTCGAAGATAGTAATCGATAAAGGTTGTAAAAACATATTAGAGTTTCAGGCAACAGAGTTCTATATAAATATAACTTTGAATAATTTTTAGACGTCAGTCGGATGCCATAAACCCTTTTAAGGGTAAGATTTGAGAGTAATTGGATCAGGGTATGGTGATAACTTCAAGTGTTCAGGCAACAAGTTGTGGGAAGTTATTTGTAGAGTTGAACCCCAAACAAGGTCAACACAATTGAGTTGCCGAGTTGAGAAGTCCTTACAAATTTTGGTTGAGCTCTTGCATCGAAATTGGGAGACCAAAGTTTTTGACAAAAGAACACAAGGTTGAGGGAGGAGCTAATTCCAAGCAACTTTAAATAGCCAAGTCCTAGAAGTATTTGTTATTAGGGAGGTTTGGTGGAGGCCAATTGACTGTGAAGCTCCAAGAATTTCGAGCTATTGAAAGTTACCAATGTCCAAGCAAAACAACCGAAGAACTGGAAGATAGTAATCGATAAAGGTTGTAGAAACATATTAGAGTTTCAGGCAACAAAGTTCTATATAAATATAACTTTGAATAATTTTTAGATGTCAGTCGGATGCCATAAACCCTTTTAAGGGTAAGATTTGAGAGTAATCGGATCAGGGTATGGTGATAACTTCAAGTGTTCAGGCAACAAGTTTGTGGGAAGTTATTTGTAGAGTTGAACCCCAAACAAGGTCAACATCATTGAGTTGCCGAGTTGAGAAGGCCTTACAAATTTTGGTTGAGCTCTTGCATTGAAATTGGGAGACCAAAGTTTTGGACAAAAGAACACAAGGTTCAGGGAGGAGCTGATTCCAAGCAATTTTAAATAGCCAAGTCCTAGAAGTATTTGTTATTAGGGAGGTTTGGTGAAGGCCAATTGACTGTGAAGCTACAAGAATTTCGAGCTATTGAAAGTTACCAATGTCCAAGCAAAACAACTGAAGAACTTGAAGATAGTAATCGATAAAGGTTGTAAAAACATATTAGAGTTTCAGGCAACAGAGTTCTATATAAATATAACTTTGAATAATTTTTAGATGTCAGTCGGATGCCATAAACCCTTTTAAGGGTAAGATTTGAGAGTAATTGGATCAGGGTATGGTGATAACTTCCAGTGTTCCAAAACCCATCACTTAAGTTTTTCAAAATCTAAATAGTTTGAAAGAAGAATGAAAGAAAGTGAAGTAATCCACAAATGATTTAAAGAAAGTCAGTGGAACAAAAGTACATCTAATTACAATAGAGAAGTATATGGGTAAATAGACCCTAGGTTATGAATAACTGAAATTTGAAGCAATGTATTGGTGTTTATTGTTTCATCCGTGTGAAATTGCATGCAGTCACCTACAATGCTTGCACATAGATTCTAGAGTTCAGTATTTTTCTGAAATCAGAGACTGCAGCCCTGCAAATCAGGGAAAAGATAGGGAAATTCCAAGACATAAGAGGAATCCATTTTCCAGGCTTCAGTTTTGAACCACTATATCATCCACCTATTTGTTCACCTTTACATCACACCCATCCACTAGCATCTGCACCGAGGGTGCGTAAAGTCCTCTTTCTTTAGTTCTATGCCAATTGGATAGAGTAATATTTTCATTATTGGGTACTCCTTGGCTTAGATTGATAAAGTTTTCCAAGATTTTCTCCAGAGAACATTTATGCATCACACACATTGTGGAGTGCAACCATCATTATGTAGAGCTATTGCATGAAGGGAAATATATTTTAAACAACTCGTTCTGGTGTTTGGCCGAGTCAACCCACATTCTGCAAAAGAAAGTGACACAGTAGATCTTGTGCCACCTATTCTTATTTTTTTATTACACCCTAAGAACATGAAGCACTATTTATGAATAATAATCTCTTACTAACAATTAGATGCCTAGATCTAGTTCAATTTAAATATTATCAATCTCAAGATGTAAATGGTATGATGAATGAGCCTTGCTTTTGACTAATTATCAGTTTTAGGGATGCCTGGAATGAATTGAAGCAATTTTTTAATGTGTCCCCAACTCTGAACCAACCTAGTCTGGGAGGTAGGATCATTTCCTTCAAAAATGAGACTGTTAATCTTAAGATGGAAAGGACATGGTGGATAAGCTTTGCTTTCAACTAATCTTAGATTGTGGGATGCCTGAGATTATGAAGCTGAATTTCAACCATTTTCCTCATTTATTGAACTAACCTCACCTGGGATTTAGGGGCCTTTGGGAGCTCTTCTTGCAAGTCTTTGCAATCCAGTTAGGTTCAACTACCTTGAAATTTTATCACCATATCAGAGCCGCGAGCACTACTTATTTTGAGATGCTGATTGTCCATAGATTATCACTAGAGCAAGCTGAACTTGAATTTCATTGCAGGTTGGCATATTGTGCAACTCTGACATGGAATCAATTCTAAATTTTTTTCTCTACGTCCATAGATCAAATTTGTTAAGGAGAAGGGCAATCTCTACTGTTATGAGCACCAAATTTTGCAGAGATTTGTGTGAATATTAATTCATCCACCTTTGTCAAAAACTCAATCCAGAACCTGGGAAATGTCCTCTTGTACGATCCCATCAAACATCTATTTGTCAATACCGTCAAATAAAGTCGACAATATTAGAGAGGCACCAAGCATAGAGGCACTCCTGAGGCCATGTGTAGCAGCATTCAAACACAGGCAATGGATTGACAGGTTTCCATTTATCATCCTCTTGCAACTCAATCAAGTTCCTGGACTCCAGCTCCATTGTCAACTGTTGGTCCAGGTGTCACAAATAAGTAGGCCCAGCAGAATGCTGGCCACTGAGCAAATCAATTTTCGTCAATCATCCGGGAAGAAATTTAGAATTTATGTTGTTTTGGAGATCCAAGGTAATGTGGTCAAAGTTCCTTATGTATAAGCAGATTTTATATGTACAGCCACATTGTGATCAAAGACTTATTCGGCATATATGTTATATTTTTTAGCTTCACATGTATCAGCAAATTAGTGGTCATAGGAGTATCAGCAAATTAGTGGTCAAAGGAGTTCTCCTCTATATCTTAAGCAGTTATTTCTGCTTTAGGCTCCAAATAACTGGTCTTAGGTGTTCTCTTCTTGATCGTTTTTCTCATCTTGCTGGTCTTACACTCAGTTCCCTGATTTTGAATCTTAAGGGGCTGATGCTGTTGTAATCCTCTTTATTTACTTGTAATATATTAACTTTTTCACCAAAAAAAAGGCGAGAACATTAATTCAAATGGAGTGCAGCACAACACAGGACAGCTATTTGATGGCACTGTATGGCCATCTTCTACAATTTTGAACCTTGTATGCACAATCCATTCTCTGAATTTTATCATCTTAATTTTTTACAATACCATGCATGGATTGTCTCTATTCACTTCTTATTCCACGAGGAAACTGTAGTTGTTTTATAGTTCTAAACAGAGGATACTCACAGATATTTACTCAGGTAGAACTTAATAAATCTAGATGTTACATATTGTGGATTAGCAACACTGGGCTTACTCCTGAGCTTGGTCATGAGGTCAAAACCCAGGGTTACAAATTTCAAATGATATAAATGGTATATGGAAAGAAATCCCTTTGTGGGCTTCCACGAGGGAGGAGTCTCATGCACCTAATTGATTCTTGGCTTGGCCATGACCTAAAAGATAATCTTACCTTTTATAGATAAAATGAACATTTTTGATGCTAAAATAAAGCGAATTCATAACACCCTATATACAACACTTCCTAGTGTAAGAATTCATACAAAATGCATGTTATTGGCTTTAAAAGTAGCTATCTAAGTAAAAGGCTATAAGCCTCATTGTTTATACTAGAGAATATACTCACATTGCCCTTAATCATTTTTGAAATATGTATGCAAGCTAAGATGATCAATGTAACGATCTTCTCTCTCTCTCTATAGATTAGGATATAAGCAGAAGACCAAACTAGAGCTTGTGTACATGTAAAGATATCGAGGCGACATGACCAAGGGGTATAAATCGCTGTGGATCTAGTAGATGGGAATCCACAATCAATATCGAGGGTATAGAGTTCGAACGCCTATTACGAAAATATGGGATATGAGGTCTAATGAGGTCCAAAGATAATATCAATAGTGTAAAGCTAAAGCTACAAAAGAGGTATTGAGTATATAAGAAAATACATGTGAGGGTAACCTAAATCCAAGATGTAAATAAACTAGACTAAACAAGATATAAATGGCAAATGGTTGATTTTAGTTGTAGTGTAAGCAAATGCGGCCTAGACAAAGGACCTAATCTATGATTGTATCTGCAGGCCTAAGCACCTTATCATATGCCAGCTTTCGGCATAAAGGCAACCTAGGCGATGAAAGTGACATCAACAGACTATTCTAAAAATAAGCAAAACATATCTATCTACTAAGTAATTAAAAGGAAAGAGATTAGGGATAGAGATACCTTGGGTTCACTTGTTGGCGCATGAATCTCCCCCTTTGCTCTAGTGACACTTTGCAAGAGATGTTGTAGTTGAAGACCTCAAATGACAAGGATGAAGACTTTAGTATCCTTAATTGGGGACTTAAAACACTAAGGGGCACCTCCTTTGTTCAATTTCCTCCTATCGAGTTTCATTGACCTTGAGCAAGACTTGACCTCCACAAGAATAAGCCTTTATCCTGTAATTCCTCTTATTACTTAATAGCAAAAATATGATTGCAAACATAAGAGTTTTGTGTGTGTTGGAAATGATATTTATGACCCCTATATATATGGATCCAAACCTAGAAATCAACTGTTAATTCAAGGTGACAATATCGATCTAGATTGATACAGTATAATTGTATCGGCCGACATAATATTGTATCGTTGGTCATGATACAATGCAACAGATAGAGAAAGCTTAGAACTGTATCGACAGTGACGATATAGTACGGGAATAAACAGGGAGGAAACAACTGTATTGGCAGTGATGATATAGTAGGAAATATAGGAAGGCTGCAAGATTGAACAAAGGGAGACAAAGAAGGAAAAAGAGAAAACAGATTCAAGGGAGGCTAGGCTGATAGTGATATAGGTATGACTAGATATATGTGATCATTTCTTAAAAAGTACCACGAGCCAAACCCACTTATCAGCACACTCCTTAGGATGTGCACTAAGAGAGATCGATGTGTTGACAAGTCCTGTAAGAGAGATCATTAGTAAAAGATAAAGATGAAAATACTAGTGTATAATTATGCCCCACCCAAAACTCATCATGTGTCAATAGTGTAATGCAGGATGGTGCTTTGGGAAAGATAACATAATGACATAAAAACATAAAGGAAATGCTGGAATAAACGCTGATAAATGAACAATTGAAAGTAAAATATACATACCTTGACTTATCTACATAAATGATGCATGCGAATGTCGTAGTCTTGGTCGTGGAAAGAACTATGTATGACCACCGTAATGACACAAGGCTAAAAACGAAATAAAAACAATGCACACTTGCGTAGGATAGTTAATAAATGGAAGTAAATGAAGAATTCTCCGAAAAAGATTGTAAAACCCCAAAAAAATTGGCAAGCTGAGAATGATAAGGCTAAATTAGAACCAAAAGATCCGAGGAAGAAGGTAATAACAAGGGAAAATCAGCAAGTCAAAATGCTAAGGCTAAGTTAGAACTAAAAAACTCAAGGAAACAAATAATTGACTGATTCAAAATAAACCATGAAAAGTAGAAATGGGACTAGATGGCCTGCAAAAAGTGAATAGAAAGCTTAAGGTCCTAAACATAACTAAGAAAAATCCTAGAAAGATAAGGCAATGACCAAGAGAGCATTTTGCAACAACTCAAAGATGCAGCTTCTATTCAAAAATGGAAAGTTGAAAGAGTGATCTCTGAGTGCTAATGTTGTCATAATGCTAACATGTTTGAAAGAAATAAAAAATAGGGAATATAGAAGATGGGAGAGATTTAGAAACAAACCTATTTGTCAAGGGGGAATAATGGAGAGAGGGAAAAGAGGGTGTTGCCAAAGTGAAAACATTGTCTTTACTGAAAGCAAGACACTAATCAGTTTGACAAGATTAAGAGTTTTCAACATCAATGGCTCTTTAGAGAATTTGACCCAACAAGTGTAAGCTTGGGCTAACTAGTGAAGTATAAAGATCACCCCATGAAGGCTAAATGCATGAAAAATAAAAGGATTGTATCTTCCCACAACATGTTCTTCGTTCCTCAAGGCTCCTTACAGAGCTGTCGGTCCACTGCGAGGATCGGGTACTCATGTGAGAAAGTAGGTGGTGTTAATGATATATATGAGACCAATCCACTGGTCTATCGCATCTCAATGGACCTTGGTTCAGTCATGAGGCCAACTGTGGGGTTTGAGCTTCAACTAGGATAGGGGGTGTGCTAATGATATTATCACGTTTTTTGGTGTGATTTGACTTTCGATATTTTCTTTCTTTGCCTTTCTTTTTGATATTATGGCTTTTGACTCTTGATCTTTTCTATTTTCCTCCTCCATACGGATTTGGAAGAACAACAATGGGTTCTAAAGATGACTAACACAAGAGAGCTTACACCTAGCTGCTAAAGAGGAGAACCTAGAGACCAAGATGCCTAGATACTCTTAGGCTTGCACCTTTGAAAAGAATGCAACTTGAAATCGACCTTGGTGAGCCCAAAATGAGGTGGAAAATACAGGGAAAGATAGAGGTGAGCATAAAATGATTGGATTGCCCAATTGCAAAAAATGTATAAAAGAAGATGATACAATGACTGACAGGTTTGAGACTGCATCAAAAGAGGGTAAAATATAGATGAGAACATGTAGATAGACTGCAATAGTTTTGCCACAAGAGAATATAATTGACTCCAAGTGAGAAAACACTACTCTTGACAATTGCCTTATTTTTCTAAAAAGACACTTAGCTATGGTTAGGAGCTAGAGCAAGATATAAAGTGGATGGATGTCTGTGAGGAAGCCTTGGTTGTATTCGCCAAGGTTTTACAAAGCAACTCACAAACTGAAAAGTCAAGAGGCACAAATATAAGTAGGACAAAGCTATGACGCATAAAAGGATAGAACCCAAAGGGGTGCAATAGTGATAAAATATGTCAAGGAACTGCAATGGAAGCAATAGCTGAATAAAATGAAGATGTGTAGTCAAGGGTGAAAGGGATCCCAAAGTAGAAAATAGAGAGGATGGGCATTTGTGAGGAGGGTTTAGTTGATTCCCCAAGGTCTTACCATACAACTAACAAATTGAAAAACCAAGAGATGTAAGAATGAATAGATACCAAGAAACAAGAAAAGGTGTTAAGGCTGATGATAAGAAACCCAAAGGTGTATCTAAAACAAGACTAAGTTGCAACATAAAAGGTTAGAAGAAAACTTCCAAGAAAGTATTAGCATAAAATGTGAATTAAATGTCTTAGTGCAAAAACAAGGAATTGTTTAACCCTAAAATAAAATCTAAGTACTTGGAGTTAGCCTTAGATTACTATTAAAGGGGTATATATAAATGACAATGCACAAGGGTGATAATAAGATCTACAACAGGCCAATTGGGTGCTAAACTCATATATAAACATACATTGAATTTCTTATGTTGAAAATAAGCTAAATATAGAACGTACAACTAAGCTATGTATGAAATGACAAAGAAGTAATACACTTAGCTAGTTTTGATGCTAACACAATGCTGGATATGGAAAAGGTAGGAAGTAGGTTGGAAGATAGTTTTGGAACAATCCTCAATTCTGGATCTGACATTTTTGGAGCTCTGGACACTTACGTCAATTTGGGACGGTTGCGTCGACGCTATTGTCTGGGTTTGATGCAAGTGTCCTATACAGAATACCTGCTGGAAAAGGATGTGACTAGCTAGATGCTTCTGGGTTCATCTTCGCCTTTGCTCTAGTGCATTCAAATTTGGGTCATGGATTGTCATTCATGAAATTGCAAAACCCTAGTTCTTCATCTTCATAGTGATCTTGGGGAAAAATAGGTTAGTGGGCACACAGTGACGAGCTGTCTCAAAGACCTTGCTATTAGTGAGAGCTGCTTATATAGCCAATACTCTGAAGAGGGCCTCAAATTTATGTAGTTCTCCCTTACATGTTGGCTTGTGTGAATCATTCAATTTGTGAAAAGCAAGTACAACAATGACCTAGCTTGTAACTTGGCAAATTGGGCTCTTGGGCTATTCCTTCAATACTTCAGAGTTGTGTATGTGCTGTCCTTATGGCTGATATGAGAATAGGAGAAATTAGGGAAGCTTTGTTCAATTAAATGCTTCTTCGCATGAATACTAGGTATTTTCCCATGTATGTTAGGTGAGGAATGAATGAAGGTTGATATTGTATTTATATCAATCCCTTTGGAGTAATAACTCACATTAAAACACTTAGGTCGATTGTTAGGGTACATTTCATTTATAAATTGGATTATTTTAGGTCATTGGACACTTGCGTCGGGTTAGGACACTAGCGGTGATACTAGTGTTTGTCCCGGACGTTAGTGTCCAGGGAGCAGAAAAATAGGTGTAGGCTTTGAACTTGCAGAGGTAGAAGATATGTGCATTTTAAGCATTCTGGGCAAGATAGAAGACCTGAGTCATCAACATAAGATTGGTCAGACTAAGAGATAGACCAAGGGGCACAAGATAGAGTAGATGCAAGACTTGCGGTAGTGGGAAAGGTTCAGAATTGAGAGGAACAATCAAGGTCTAAGTTTGCCAAGTGTACAAGACTGAAGTGCTATATAATCCATAAATATTGTCTACATTTACTCCCTTTAATCTAGTAATGAAATTGCTAGTTTAAAGGAAATGAATACATAATTGGGTGTGTATAAGACACCTTGCCTTTGCGTGTGCCCAAATTGAATGCTTTGCTGATGACTAACTTGCAACCAAGAGCATGTTATAGTATATAATTAGTGCATATAATCTGGAATTTAAAGTACTTGAAAAGAGTGAAATTGAAAGAGCAAGGTTTAGGAGTACACCTGTGTATTGATGTAACTGCCTTGTCTATTAGCAAGATTTTAAAAAAATGTATTATCATAATACTTTGAAACTGAGATTAAGACAAATATAAATAAAACTTGAAAGTGCATATATCCAAGGAGAGAGAGAGAGAGGACGAGAGAGACTCGTGCCCCCAACCTTGGGGCAAAGGTGAGTTGCCATCTAGCAGTTGAGATTAGCTTAATCGTGCAATCCAATGATACTTACAACTTGATGAAGCTGAATGATACAATCAAGTCCAACTTGAAAACTTGGCAAGATTGAGTGATTCAATCACTTCAACTATACCAAAAGGCGAACCAAGTACTGTAGAGGATTGGCTCAATGAAGTCTATGAAAGTTCGATCAGGGTATCAGTATGTAAAAGTCTGTGATGTGGTAACAGTGCATAAAAGAGTTTTGGAATCTGAAACTGATTTGGATTTTGCAATATTAGGCACAAATTGCATAGCATATGCACCTTAGATATGTCTCATGCTGAAACTGTGTATAATAATGGTACCAACATATATGATTTTGCCACAACTGTGAATCTGAATCATATAATTGTGTGTTTTGGCCAATTCAGAAACTGTGTGGAGAACATGTTTTCAAAGCATGCCCCCACTATATATGGAAAAATTTGAAAATTAATATAAGTACCAATATGGAGAACATATTTTCAAAACATGCCCTCGTTGAAATCTAGAGACGCTGAATACTGAATGAGTGTTAATAACATCCTTATAAAGCATGCCCTCACTGAATTTGAGAACTGTGAATGTGTGGAAGCCATGCTTTTATGACATGCCCCCATCGAATCTAAAAATTGATATAAGTACCATATACTGAATAAATGTGGAGAACATGTTTCTAAAGCTTGACTCCATTGAATCTGAAAACTGTGCCATGTGTGAACATGTCTCTATGACATGTTCCCACTAATATGCCTCCCCTTTGAAGTGAGGGAAAAGATAAGAACTGGTAGCTACCTCACCTTAAAAGGATAAAACAATTGTATAATTTGTAAATGTAACCATGTAGTATATATAAGGAACATGTTTAGGTAGATATAACATTGAAACACATAGAACCAATGTGATTACATGAAGGCCTAAGATGCATGATAAATATCATGGCAACATCTAAATAGTAAGAGTACAAGTTCAACAAACAAATAAGCACACACACAAGAGCACTCGAAAGCAAGTCAAAAGACAATGGTCCAAGGAGGTTGCAAATAAGGGGCATGTTCAAATGCCCCACAATCAAAGGGACATGGCTTAGTCAAATGTTCATGAAAGCAAGAATGACATTCAAATGTCCATACAACAAACAATGACATATGCAAATGTCAAAGAAAACATACATAGGCATGGGGGCTGCAAGCAAAGGAGCATATTCAAATGCTCGAACAAGGAATATAATAGCAAGGCAAGACACTCAAGGAAGTGCATAAAGGAAAACATAAACAACCAACATAAACATGTCATAGTAACCCATGGATCAAATGTGTTAAGAACATAAATGTGAACAAAAATGTCAAGTGTATGGCATATCAAGTACCCTGTGTAAGATATAATCATGGATAAAGGCATGTGTAAGTACATATGTAAGCTCAAACATGATAATGGAATGTGATCATCGAACTAAATAACCTGTGTATCAAGATCAAGAAGAACAGATGCCCCCCATGTCTGCATGACATGAGTAGAGGGAAGACCCAACATCCGAAATAAGAATAAATCATGTATTTGTGTATACCTGTATCACATTCAAATATAAGTGTGACACACATGTGTATGTAGAATTAATAGGCATGCTATCCATCAACATGGAACTAACACAGATGCCAAGGAACCAATAAAATAAGTAGGTGCCAATTTTTTTTTTTTGAAGTTTTGAATTTTTTGATTTTTTTTGGTATTTTGGCATTTTTGAAAAGGCAAAATCGTCCTATGATGCCATCATGGATATCTGCCCATTTTGAACCTGGTGTAATAATCTTGTGACGCTGTTGAGGAGCACATATAGGTTCAATATCTATCACTATAGTATCAGTGATGTTCTACGTATGTAAAATAGAACTCTGTGGTCGTGACGTAGTAGGAGTAATAGTAGAGGTTCATGGAACCCATCGTTGAGTGCTCTGTGGTTTCTTTAGAATAGCCATAATAAGAATATGTGTAGGTGCTCTGGATATCTGAACATGGTGCAGAGTAGAGAGGGATTTCGTAGAATCTACTGCCTTTGATATAATGGTCTCTCAAGTATTGGCCGCCTAGTAAAGGGGATTCCCTGTTGCTTATCCTTTTGCGGTGAATTAGCCTTAGTAGGCTTAGTAATTAATTGTTTGGGTATCAATTTCTCTTGTTCAAGAGGATGCTCATGTAGAATGCCGAAAACTATAACTACCCGATTGGCATGAATGTATTTAACACACCCATACATTGTAGAAGGTACTTCTCAAAGTGTATGGATCCAAGGTCTTCCTAGTAATATATTATAGATGTCCGTGGAAGGTATAACTGAAAAGATAGCAACCACATGTGTGGGACTGATCTGTTAAGGTAGGTCAATCTCACTAAGAACCTTCTGGGAGGTCTTATCAAATGCTCTAATTAATCTAGTACAATGCAAATCATGATGAATATAGCCCAAGTGGGTAAGTAATGTCATGGTGCAAATGTTCTTGCTTACACCATTATCAATCATAACAATGCTTATAGGGTGTTTATCAAGGTATGCATGAATAAATAAAGAATGAAGATCAGAGTCATCGCCCTTAATCTCACTGTCACCGAAAGTAATAGAGGGTCTCTGAACCACAGGAGGTATATGTTGCATGTAAGTACCAATAATCCCATCTAGTGGGTGCACATAATATGGAGTTGGATGTGCATTATATGCCATTTGCACTTATGGTTCCTTTTTTATAATGGTCTTGCAAACGATTGTTAAATATTTTTTATTTCTGGCGATCACCAGGTTGTGAACTTGATTCCTTTGTAGGATCATCAAATGCAAGCTTTTGGTCATCGATAAGATCTTGGATTTTGTGCTTCAAGGTAAAGGATATGTTTGTAGAATGCCCTGGTCCCTGATGATAATCACAATAAGCATTCACATCATATGCTTTGGGTAGAGGTCAACTCATAGCAACCTTTATAGGATGAGGGAGAGATATACCCTGACACTCTAGTAATCGCGGGAGTAATGAAGCTGGGTACTTGGGTAAATGGGAGAACTGTCTCCTTGGTGCATTGGATAAAACAAGTCGATTAGGTTGTGCAATTGTGTTAATCGTAGTGGTTGTTTCCATTTTAGGCTCATGAGATTTTACCTTATAACTTGGTTTAATTGTGAATTTTGTACCAGATGTAGATGCAACTAGTGTGTTTGCTACATACTCGAGCTTATTTGGTGAAATCAGCTTCATTTCACGGTCCCACACAACATGGTATAAGTCATCGAAAAATTTGAACTTACTAAAAATAGTGGACTCATGTAAAGAAGCAAACAAACTTTGCTTGAATATATCTTGCAACTCTTTGTTTGCCATAGGATTGGTCATTTTAGCCAACATTGTTTTATATTTCAAGACATATTCGTTGATAGGTTCATTGGTTCCTTGTTTGATTTTGGTAATTTGAGTATATGAAACCTTTCGGGAAATATTAATGGAGAAGTGTCGAAAAACTGGTCTGCAAGAGGTTCGAATGCTTTCACAGATTGAAGAGGTAAATCATAGAACCACCTCAGAGCAGAGTCCTTGAGACTTATTGGAAATAATTTGGTCAAACGTTTATCATTGGAGGCATAATCAAGGCATGCCGCATAAAAGTGTCGAAGATGTTCAAGATCACCCTTACCATCATAAAATGTGAATTTAGGTGCAACAAAACTAGTTGACAAAGGGTGCAAAAATATCTCAAGTGCAAGAGGGTTATGCAACATCTAGCAAATCAATAGCATCGAGAGACTTTAAAGCATTTTTTCAAAATTTGTAACTATTAACCCTTCAAGTCACCATGGCTTTGAACTCCTCTAACACGATGGGCGCAAGGAGAAAGACCACCCATGGACTCAGCTCAGTGCTTCATGGAGCAGGATTCCTCAAGGCTCATAGGGAGTTCGCGAGGAGGCTAGATTAAAAGGAATCAAGATTCTGCGCTTTGCTAAGGTTTTGTTCTTCGCAAGGATCCGTGCCCAAGGACAAATGCTCAACGACAAGGGCACGAGGGAGTGCGTGCGTCCAAAGTGGAGTTGGGACTACCGCGTGGGTACTCAGTGCTCGTTCGAGCCTAGTACCTGTTCGCACACAATCCTTGTTCGTGCCCAGTGTGTCAGACCTTGCCTAAAAGGACAAATCCGATCTGATTCATAGAATCAAAAGCGATCAACTCCGACTGACATAATGATTGAACCGGTGGCTAATAAGACAAGAGCATGGCCGAGGAACAAATCCCAATGTAGATCTCAACCACCCTCTGATATGAGCATTTAATTCCGTTAGTTGCGTGAGTAGGGAGACTTGCAACAAACGACAAGACATGACGTCCAACAGATCCCAAGGCATCCCTCCAACTACCTTCACGTCCAGATTGTAATTGATATTCAATAAGCATGGGCTCTGACTTCTATTTAATTCTCTCATCTGTATTTCTCCAATGTAATTAATGACCCATGGGCTTCCCTTATCTATAAAATCTGGGTCTTTCATTGTATAAGGGTGAACTTTTTTTAGGCACATAAATGCTACTAAGATTGTCCTCCATGAGCCCTTTGCTGCCTGAACCCAGTGACTAATGAAAAGATTGAGTTTACCTCTCTCAATGATTCTTGCATTATGTGTGTTTTAATGGTTGTTGATATTTGTTTGTGGATGTATTTTCCCTCACATTGTTATCCATCCATTCACACCCATGTAGAATTTGGCTCTCTCTTGCAGGTCGTATTCTGTGCGCTCCTAGTTTTATGCATGCCCTATTTGTGGACTGTTTGTCACCCCCACAGTGTTGCATTGTGTTCCCGTGCCTCCATGTGAAATACTTATGCAAGTATTGTCCATTTTGAGGACTGTGTAATAATTTGTTTTTTTGAGTTGCTTTGTGTTTTTTAAGGCTGTAGGGGTGCTCAGTTTTTTCTTGCTGCATCACCACTTTTTCTTTCAGCAAACCCCTCACCCTCTCTCTCCGTTGTTCCTTTGTCAAGTTTATGTTTAACATTATCAATAGATTTGCTTTTTGCTCTTTGTAGTTTTGCGTGTTGGTCCTAAACCATATGCACTTAGATTAGAAGGAAGTTGATCTTCTCGGAAGGTTTGTCCCAAGGAGCGCAACAATCCGACACCTTGGGGGACGATTCCATTGTTGCACTGAAGACTCGAAATATTCGCATGTGTGTGAGGTCTCGAACACACCCAATCCCTGTTCGCACCCTGTGCCCGTTCGTGCCCAGTGCCCATTCGAGCCCAACACCCATTCATGCCCTGTACTTTCGTACCCCATGCCAAGCACTCTCGCTGAGCTCTAAGCACTTCCATGCCACGAATTACTCAAAGGTGCAAGTTTTGGGTGATAACAGTTTTTGGCACACCTAGTCGGACATAGTTCAGCGATTCAACTAAGTGCTTGGTGCGGCCCTTAGCAAATTTGTAGTCTTGAAGACACCCCTCATGCACCTAGCGACTCCAAGTATTCCTGGTTTGCAAGAGATCAATTCTCCATCCATGCTAAGGCAAACAAGATCATCTTCAAAGGGTGCTGACTTCCAATTTATTGAACTGCCTTCCGCGCCCAGAAAAAGAAGGGTCAAAGCATCCTTATCAACAGTTAAGAGAACTAGCAATTCAAGACAATCATCTTCAAGAGCTCGATCTACTCCGCCTTTTGGTAGATTTCCCTAGCCAATAGCAAGGGTGTTTCCCATTCCTTTCATGGCTGTCCCAAGAACTTTTGTGACCTTTAATGGGGGTAGTCCTTTGGCTCTAGCTCAGTACAATGATATCCCAATTGCAGCTCTTAAGAGCTTATCATACTTCACTAGTGAGAATGCAACTACCCCCATTGAGCACATCCAAGATATTGCTAACATATGTTCGATGCACCATATCATTGAAGACAACATAGTGGTTAGGCTCCTTGCCACTTCTTTGAAAGGAAAGGCTCTCCAATGGTACCAGAGTTTGAGGCCTAATTCCATTCACATTTGGGACGAGTTGGGAGACCAGTTATACAATCAGTTTGAAGACAAAAGTGATCACTTATCCTTGATAGAGTAGCTCACCACCATCAAGAGAGCCCCACATGAGCTGATGTTTTACTTTAATTTCAGATTCCATAAAGTTTGGGACAAAATGCCACCTTTGTTGAAACCTTCTACAAATATTGCATTCTTATATTTTACTTAAAGGCTCAAAATAGGGATATAGCTATAATGGTCCAATCCATGGGAGGCATTGTACTTCTTGATGCTTATGACACTTGTAAGCACTAAGAACTGTTTAATTCAAGTTGGAAAGATCGCTCCCAGGCCTTCCATGCCCCTCTTTATAGAGCCACCACCCAATCAGCCTACTCTAGCACCCATCCCTATATCAGTCAGCCTGCCAACCCCACTTGCTGCCCTTAGTGAGTTACATGAAGTCAAGGCATTGCTGCAGAGTTTTGGGAATGAGCTAGCGACCTTGAATATGCAGCAAGCCCAACAATCTAGGCTTATCAGTCTTTCAATCAGCCTTATCAGCATGTTAGGCAGCCCTATCAAGGAAGCATGCAAACCCAAAGTCAGCTCCCATATGTAGGCCACCCTACACACAAAGTGCCAACGCCGCCAGCGCTTCTAAAGTTCTCATGCCCATGCATAATAACTTGGTGCTTGCAATCAGCCACATAATCAAACTACCTGCGCAAATGTAGTTTTGAACCAAGCCTTGATGGTACAAAGCATGCCATATCCCCATGACCCAACAAAGGAGCCAACCTCACAAGGAGAGGGGGTACTTGTACAGGCGCAAATACAAGGTGAAGCCACTTTGGTGAATTGGCACGAGAATGGCTTCTATGCCATAAATTAGAACCAAGTATTGACAATCAGTAATCCGATGGCATATTACATAAGATTCAGAAGGAAGACGACGAAAATGGAACCATCTCTTTCAGTTGGTTGGCCTTCTACTTCCCAAGCTCCAAGTGAAGCTATCAGAGGAAAGATAAACACCGGGACAGCCCAAGCACAAGCAAGTCTAGTTGCTCAAAAGGGGAGTCAAAGTCAAACCAACAAAATCCCAAAGGAAGATGCTATAAATCAGAACCAAGTATTGACAATCAGTAATCCAATGGCATATTACATAAGATTTAGAGGGAAGACGACGAAAATGGAACCATCTCCTTCAGTTGGTTGGCCTTCTACTTCCCAAGCTCCAAGTGAAGCAATTAGAGGAAAGATAAACACCAGGACAGCCCAAGCACAAGCAAGTCTAGTTGCTCAAAAGGGGAGTCAAAGTCAAACCAACGAAATCCCAAAGGAAGATGCTACCGCCTCAAAGTCTCAACCAAAAGGGGCACAAATCTATTTTAACATAGTAGATTGGATGAAGAAAGCGAGCCTCAATGTAACTTTGTGGGAGGCTCTTTCCATCCCTTCTCAAAGGGATTTGTTGCAAGAAGCATTGAAGGCCTTCCACCTGCACGAGCCAACAAAGGGCGCTTCAGCGGTTTCCATAAGTTTGTGCCAACCGAAAGGAGGAGATTCTAGTAAAAGCTGCAAGCCACCACCATTTTATATCTCCTTGATCATCGACCAACACCTTGTCCATAATTGTATGATTCATTCAGGTGCAAGTAGCTCAGTAATGCCTAAGAAGATTGCTAACATTTTAGGCATAGAATACCCCCCGATCACAAAAGGTATTGTCCAGTTAGATGGCACAACTATTAAAACAGTCGAGATCATTAAAGACTTGAGCTTTGCTCTACATGCATGTCCTAGCCTCTCCATCACCCATGACATCTTTGTTATAGACCTCCCTCATTTCGCCATTTGTCTCTCAAGGGACTTCACTGCAAAAATGGGTGGGTACTTGTCATATGATTGGTCACACATGCTACTGAGGAGCAGATATGGGACCAAGGTAACCATCAAAGTTGAGCCTATTTGTAGGGATCATATAGAGCCATACTCATTGTTAGTAATTTGGCTTGTCAAAGCCAAGTTATTACCCCTATTATTTTAAACTTTCCTACAACGGTCTAATCCCCTTTTCAGCTGGTCAATCTGTGGTCTAAAAGCATGAATGAAGGGTAATTACAACAAAGTTATTAAGAACAGTTGGGTGAAGACCTACAACCACCATATAGAGAATGTAGTCCGTTCGAGGGAAAGACACCTTCAACAAGTTTCAAGGCCACATCTCTTGTTCACTTTCATTGGAAGCACGGAGTTAAAGGCAACATCATGCATATGTTTATTTTCTCGGGTTTTTTCCAATCAAGGGATAGAGGATTTCAAGGGATTTACAAAAAACCCGGGTACTTTGCAATAAAGCCGAGAAAATTACAAAGGGAAAGGTCTTTCAAAGGGTCAATTACAAGAAACCCGAAGGGTAGGTACTCTTCGGGAAGGTACATTCCAGGGATCCCGAAGGGTATGTACCCCTTTGGGAAGGTTCACACTATCCTTCGAAAAAATGACATCTTCAAAGTTCGAAAAAGTCATTCGGCTATCCGAAGGACCAATTGCACAAGTTCGAAGGGCTTTTTTTTAAAGGAATAAGGGTCGCAAGATTTCCGAAGGGCACTTGCCCTTCGGAAGGGTCAATTACAAGAAACCCGAAGGGTAGGGTACCCTTCGGGAGGGCTCATTCCAGGATCGGCAGGGACGTTTGCAAAAAAAACCCGAAGGGCCCTGCGCTTCAGGAAGGTCCATCTCGCGAATTCCAAAGGCTTTACAAAAAGCCCGAAGGGCATCGGCCCTTCGGGAAAGGACCATGACAAAAAGACCGAAGGGCACCTGCCCTTTGGGAAAGTCCAATTCAAGGTTGCAAAGGCAAAATTTTTTCGGGAATGTCATTTACAATAAACCTGTAGGGCATGTGCCCTTCCGGAGGGTGTTTTGGCAAAGTGAAGGGACATTTTCAAAAGTCCTAATGGGCACCTGTCCTTTGGGAATATATACTTCGAGACAGCAGGAATGGTTCATTTCAATTGGGAAGGTGCCCTTAAAAATCCCTGGGTGCCCTTAAAAAAGCCCGGGTCCCCTTAAAAAAGCTTGAAAAATTATAAACAAGGCAAAGGAAAGAATATAAAGAAGGAATTCCTTCGGACTTTTTGTCCGAAGGATTCCTTCGGGAAAATTGAAATCAAAAAGTCCGTGGAAAAGACAAGAATGGACAGGAAAATCCGAAGGATTCTTTCGGGAGACTTGGACACCACAAATGGGCTTACAATTTTTTCGAAAGAAATGGGCCATGCCAATTTTTTCGTAACAATTGGCCTTGACAAGACTCCGAAAGGAATTCCTTCGGAAAAGATGAAAGACAAGATCAAAAGGAAGTCTTAGTCAATTCCCGTGGACTTTTTGTCCGTGGGAAAGTGGAAACCCGAATGGACAATTTCCTCGGACTTTTTGTCCGAGAGAAAGTTCGAGCAGAATAAAGTCCGTAGGAAATGAATGGGAAAAGAGAAGTCAATAGGAGAAAGTCCGTAGGAAAGAAATCTGACGAAATTCCAAGGGAAATAGAAGACTAAGGGAGGTAAATGGAAAAGTTGGCAGTCATAAAATCCACAGAGCACGATGTACAAAGCCCAAAAAGATAAACGAAAGAAACAAAACCAAAGGGAAAATTGCCAAAGAAATACACAGGAAAATCCGAGAGAATGAGCAAGGAAAGGCACAGATTTTTGTCTGGATAAACAGGGAGCACACACAGTCGGAAAAGTCATAAATAGAGAAGTCCGAGATTATAAGGCAAGTAAGCAAGCAAGACAAAGAATGTACATGCACAAGAATTAAAAGCTGTAAATAGAAAAGGTCAAAAATAGATTCTTATCTATGCAAACGTGTTATTGGACTGGTCAAAACTGTTGTTGACTGTTTCACCATCCCAAATGCTTCTCTTATGCGTCCAAACGTTTCAAATGTTCCAGCAGTTCGTGAGAAGTTCATCTACTGGCTTTTTGCATAACATTTCATGCAAAGGAGAAGTTGATTGGTCAGACCTGAGTTCCTTCGCCCACTTCCACACCATCTTGGTCATGCATGTTTGGAGTTTTCTTGGAGAGTTTTGTTTATTTTTAAGAATCATTTTCCAAACTTGGCTCCATTATTTATATTCTAAGCCAAAGTTTGGAAAAACATGCATATCTTTGTAAAGGCGAATAATTTTATTGAATATTCAAAGCATTGTAAAAGAGGTGAGGTCTTGCGTTAACTAACCAAGACTGACCTTTTCCCTTTTTTGGACTACACTTCGATTGATTTAGACTATTTTTCAAAGCTTATTTATTCGCTGAATCGAGCCATAGAGAAGGGCCTTGAAGTTTGAAAAAGAAATTGTAAGCTGGACCAGTGATCAATAAGGAGTGAGTTTATTTTTCTGAATCTGATTTTTGACAACAGCATAGAGTGTATCTGATTGTGCATCAACGTATAAGAGAGAATTTTTCTTCTTTTGGAAGTCCCTTTCTCACCCATCTCTCTCTATCTCACCCTTTTTGCAGGTCATTTGAAGAGGTTTTCAACCCTTCCTTTGAAACACTTTTGCCTAGGGACAATATAAATTGCATTTTGGTTATATGTGTGCCTTGATTTTAGTAATTTCAGAGGATCTAATCAATTCAAGTGTATCACCCCCTTAGATTTTTTTTCAAAGTTTTCCCTTACTCTTTTCACCCCAAAAATCACAGTTTCAGGTTTAATTGCAAAATCATAAGGGATCCAACCCTCTGGAGGTTCTTCTCAACACAGAGGCACCCACCCTTTGAGAAATTCCCATTGTATTAGTTGGAGAGAAGATGTACTTTTCACATCTTCAAGCAGGGTGCACTCTAAATTAATAACACTCACCTAATCCCATCGACATTAATTGTACAATGCATAACCTAGATGATAGTGTAGTCTTGCATGAAACTACCACGGCCTTAGGGGAGGTTCCCGATGTAGCACTGGACGAGTGGGCTAATGAGCATTAAGGGTTTGATCCATATGATTGTATAGAAGAAACAGGGATGGGCACTTATTGCGTCCATGAGGAGAACCTTATTTTGCCAAACCTCATGAAGGGTTAGGAGAACCTTGAATGAATGTGGCAATTATATTTTGATGGCTCTAGGAGCAGGAATGGCATTGGAACAGGGGTTGTATTAATCTCCCCTCAAAAGGAAAAATACTTTCATGCATACAAACTGCAGTTTAACTACACCTATTATGTGGCCGAATACGAGGCGTTGACCCAAGGCCTCCAATTGGCGCAAAAGAAGGGGATTACGGCGCTTCAAGTAAATGGACAATGAGTTGATTGTGAACCAAGTTAGAGTCCAAAATGTCTCCAAGAATCCCCTATTAAAAACATACAAACACAGGGTTTGGGATCTAATTGAAGACTTCAGCGCTTTCAATATCCAAGCCGTCCCAAGGGCACAAAATGTTGATGCTGATAGACTTGCAATGGTGGGTTCCCAATACGATTTGCCTTAGGAGGTTATGAAAGGATCGGGATAGCTTGTCAAGCTTGTAGTAAGACCAATAGTCCCAGACAACACATGCAATTGGCAAGTGTTCGACAGTGATGAGCAAATCGTCAATTTCTTGCAAGATGAGGCAGATTTCTCTGTGAAGAACCAATCACAGTTACAAGCCCAATACAAAGATCAAATCATTTAGCTAAAAAGCAACAAGCCGCCCAAGGGATTGGTCACCTTGCATAACATCTTCAATGCCGATGATCAACTCAAGGGCGAGAGGAGGAACATAACGGTCAAGGAGGATAATTGTGAGCAGGTGGGCATCTCTAATGGTAAGCTCTTAAAGACTGGAAAGGTATGTACTCAACTTGAAAAGGAAAAGTTTACCTTTGTAAAAACTATGATGACATATTCGCATGGAGTTACCAGGACCTCAAAGGTTTCAACTTGGCCTTGGCCCAACACACAATTGAATTAGACCCCGACGCCAAACCAGTTAGGCAAAAGCAAGGGCCTATAAACCCCAAGCTCGAGCCCTTGATGAGGAAGGAGTTAGCCAAACTCATAGAGGCCAATATCATATTTCTGATCAAGCACTCCTCTTGGGTATAGCTAATTTGGTTCCAGTTAGAAAGAAAAACGAGGAAATTAGGTTGTGTGGACTTTAGGGAATTAAATAGTGTCTGTCAAAGATCACTATCCTCTTCCACTCATGGAGCAGATCCTTCAAACAATTTCAGGCGTTTAGAGGTTTTCACTTCTTGACGGCTATTCGGGCCACAATCAAATACTTTTACAAGAGTTGGATCAGTTCAAGACCACATTCACTACCAAGTGAGGCACCGTTTACCTTGATGATATCATTATCTTCTCCAAGTGCGTAGCCGATCATTTGAGCCATTTGAAGTAGGGCTTTGATAGGTGCAGGGAGCTTGGGGTATCCTTAATTAAACCCAAGCATGTGTTCGTTGTCCATGAGGGCCAGTTATTGGGGCACATCGTTTCCAAAGAAGGGCTCACCATTGATCCGAAAGGGGTCGAAGCTATCTTGTTGCTACCCCTTTCGTGCCACAAGAACCACCTATAGAGTTTCTTGGGGAGGATAATTTTTGTAAGAAGGTTTATACCAGACTTTGCCACCTTGGTCAGGTCACTTACCTCTATGCTCAAGAAGAACGTCAATTTTAGTTGGTCAAGAGAAGGCAGGGATAGCTTTGAAGCAATTAAGAGAGCCATCTCTCAAGCTCCTACACTTGTAAATTTGTGTTATGATAGGGACTTCATCCTCTATGCTTTTGGAGGAGACAAAGGCATCTAAGCTATCTTGGTGTAGTGAAATGATGATCACACGGAGCAACCCATTGCCTATTTTAGCCAAGCGCTCAAGGATTATGAGCCGAGGTATACTTTTGTGGAAAAGCAAGTCCTTGCAGTCATAAGATCCCTTAAAAAGTTCAGACACATGCTCTCCAACAACAAAATCTTGCTAATGGTTTCACACCCAAGCATGAAGGAGTTCTTGTTAAGCAGGGACAGCGAGAAAAGAGCTGGTTGGATCAGTAAAGTGTTGGAGTATGACATTGACATCAAAATCACAAAGCTCGTAAGGGGTCAAGGTCTATGCGAGCAAATGGCAACGAACCTAGGCGCTAACAACAAGGCAGTACTTGTGCTTCAAGAAGACCGACCAACTCATTTTGCCCATCTTAATCATGATTCCCCTAGTTGGACCCAAAGCATGAAGGCTTTCCTCCAAACAAAAACATATTCACAGTGGCTTGACAAGGCACAGAGGAGGCACTTCAGTTTGCAAGCCATCCCCTACGTGTTAGTTAATGAGGTGTTATGCAGAAAGGACATCAATAGAGTCCTCTTGAGATGTGTAGAGCAAGATCAGATTGACACGGTCCTTCAAGAGTTCCATGATGGACTACCAGGAGGTCACTACTCGTCAAAGACTACTACTGTTAAGATTATGAGAGCTGGCTATTATTGGCCAAATTTATTTCGAGATGCCCATAGGTGGGTAAGGAACTGCAAGAAGTGCGCCTTCTTTGCAGGCAAGCAAAGGCTAGCTGCCCTTCCCCTGTGCCCGATAAACGTCGATCAATACTTCGCCTAATGGGGCCTGGACTTCATTGGCATGATCAACCCTCCCTCAAGCATCAAACACAAATGGATCCTTACAGCCACAGACTATTTCACAAGATGGACAGAGGAATTGGCGCTCAAGGAGGCAAATGAAACATCTATAATGGACTTCTATGAAGGTATAGTCACTAGATTTGGTGTTCCAGACACCAGTATCTCAAATAACGCTATGGCCTTTGTTGGGACCATTATTAGTGAATGCGCTGTCAGGTATGGCATCTATTTGAGCACCTCCTTGAACTATTACGCTCAAAGTAATGGTTTGGCCAAGTCCACAAACAAGAACCTAATCAGTATCATTAAGCGAACCTTGGAGGAAAATCAATGGACGTGGCACACCAAGCTCAAAATAGCCTTATGGACAGATAGGATAATGCCATAAAGAGCGACAGGTAACTCCCCTTTCATGCTAGTTTATGGAAGAGAAGCAAGGCTGCCTATGTCCCTTGAGTTTCCATCATTGGAGCTCGCCCACCAACTAGAGCTGATTGAAAATGATCCTATGACAGTCAGGCTAGCAAAGCTAATGGAAATGGAGGACACTAGAAATCAAGCGATGTGCACATTGGAGTTTCAACAAGTGCAAACGAAAAAGACCTTCAATAAAAGAGCCGCTGATAGAAGTTTCAAAGAAGGGGACCTAGTGCTCAAATGGGACGAAGACAGGGCGAAAGTTGGAAGGCACACCAAGTTGGATGCCATATGGAGTGGTCCTTATGTCATGACTAGTTACAAACAGGGCAGTGCCTTTCAGCTCTCAAGGCTAAACAGAGAGGAGCTACATATCCCAGTCAATGGGATCCATCTCAAACACTGCTCCTGAAAGTTCCCTAGAGCTTTGTATATAGTAGATTAGCTGCTTTTCTTTCCTCTAAGTGCTTCTACACAATAGTTAGTTGTTTTTCGTTCCCTAAGTGCTTTCACACATTGTTATTGTTCCTTGCTTTCTTGTTTTGTTTTGAGGTCTCTGTTCCTTAGATTATTCAAAGATGGGCTAGGCATTTATTAGACTCTAGCACGTACGAGATTTACACTTTCAGAGCGGGCAGATCTCCCAAGCTTCAATGTCTCCGAACCCAATGGATTGCTTCACAGACTGTTGGTTCTCGCTTAGCAGGAAAGTGGCTCGTAGAAGTTGCCAAAATGTTGACCTTTCAAATCACCGTGATTTTGAACTCCTCTAACATGATGGGCATGCACGCAAGGAGAAAGACCACTGCTAGACTTAGCTCAGTGCTTCATGGAGCATGGTTCCTCAAGGTTCACGGGGAGTTCGCGAGGAGGCTAGATTAAAAGGAATCAAGATTCCATGCTTTGCTAGGTTTTGGCCTTCGCAAGGATCCGTGCCCAAGGACGAAGCTCAAAGACAAGGGCACGAGGGAGTGCACACATCCAAAATGGAGTTGGGACCATTGTTCGCGCCGAAGGCCCATTCGTGCCTAGGGTGTTAGACCCTGCCCAAAAGGATAAATTCGATTTGATTCACAAAATCAGAAGCGATCAGCTCCAACTGACATAATGATTGAATTGGGGGCTAATAAGACAAAAGAGCATGGCCGAAGAACAAATCCCAATGTAGATTTCAGCCACTGTTTGACACAAGCATTCAATTTCGTTAGTCGCGTGAGCATGGGAACCTGCAGCAAACGATGGGACATGACGTCCAATAGATCCCAAGGAATCCCTCCAACTACCTTCACGTCCAGATTGCAATCAAAATTCAATAAGCATGGGCTCTAACTTCTATTTAATCCTCTTATCTGTATTCCTCCAATGTAATTAATGACCCATGGGCTTCTCGTATCTATAAAATTCGGGTCTTTCATTGTATAAGGGTGAACATTTTTTAGGCCCAAAAATGCTGCTAAAATTTGTCCTCCATCAACCCTTTGCTGCCTGAACCCAATGACTAATGAAAAGACTGAGTTTACCTCTCTCCATGATTCTTGCATTATGTGTGTATTTTAATGTTTGTTGATCTTTGTGAATGTATTTTCCATTTGCACCTGTGTAGAACTTGGCTCTCTCTTGCAGGTCGTATTTTATGCACACTCGGGTCTATGCACGCCCTAGTTGTGGACCATTTGTCGTCCCCATAGTGTTGCATTGTGTTCCTGTGCCTCCATGTGAAATACTTTTGCAAGTAGTGTCCATTTTGGGGACTGTGTAATAGCTTCTCCTTTTTTGTTGTTGCTTCGTGTTCTTTAAGGCCGTAGAGGTGTTCGCTATTTTCTTGGTGCATCACCACTTTGCTTTTCAGCAAACCCTCCACCCTCTCTCTCCCTTGTTTGTTTGTCGAGTTTAGGTTTAGCATTAGCAGTAGATTTTATTTCTGCTCTTTGTAGGTCTGTGTGCGGGTCCTAAACTAGATACACTTAGATTAAAAGAAAGCCTACCTTCTCTGGAGGTTTGTCATAAGGAACGTCAAAGTCCCACACCTTGGGGAATGATCCCATTGTTGCATCAAAGCCTTAAACTATTCACGTGCATGGGAGGGCTCAAACATGCTCAATGCCCTTTCGCGCCCAGTACCCAAATGCTCCCAGTGCCCGAACGCGTCCAATACTTCCATTCCCCATGCCAAGTACTTGCGTCGAGCTCTAAGCACTTCCACGTCACGAATTACTCAAGGGTGCAAGCTTCGGGGGATAACAATAACCTTGTACTCCAAGGTCTTTATAACTTGGAGTGATTGAATTGTAGACCCAGTGGGATTTAGATTAGCATGTTAGTAGTCACCAAAGGGGATGTAAACATGGTTTGAGTAGTAATAGGTATTTAAACTGGTATATGTGTTGAAACAATTGGCAATTCTAATAGTTATTTAAACTGGTATATGTGTTGAAACAATTGGCAATTCCATGATAGATGTAGCAACAGTAGTTTTGGGAAACAAAGGTTTAAACACATACCCTGTGCCCCCACTAGATGTGTATTATGTTGTAATGTGTTCGAGGGGAGGGATGTTTCAACTATACCATTTGAACTTTTTTTTTCCAATATAGTTTCTAGGATTTAATCAAGATCTTCAGGGTTTTTACGAATACACTCACAAAACATTGCAATTGCTTGCACTTGATCATGGTCTATTTGCTCAATTTTATTTGTTTCACGGTTTTCATTATCAGAATCTCTTCTATGGTAACCTTATTAGTGTGTTTTTCATTGTTAACATGGATATCATCATGATCCCTAGTACGAGATCCCTTATTGGTTTGAGACATCTTAAATGGTGGGGGGGGAAGCTCAATGTGTTCAATAGGCACACCTCCCAATCTGGGGCTAAGCCTAGGTTACATGCAAATTAATAGTAGAAAATGAAAAAGTATAGCAATCTAAAACCCTAGTTGGCTGAAAACCCTAGGAATCATAAAAGTTTGCATTCATACGAATCAAGTTTACCAAATGTTTAATCCTAAAATGAAATCTAAGTACTTGGAGTTAGCCTTAGATTATATTAAAGGGGTATATAGAAATGACAATGCACAAGGGTGATAATTAGATTTACAACAAGGCAATTGGGTGCTAACCTTAGATATAAACGTACACCGAATTTTTTATGTTGAGAGTAAGTTAAATATAGAAAGTACAATTAAGCTATGTATGAAATGACAAGGAAGTAATATACTTAGTTGGTTCTGATGCTAACACAGTGCTAGATCAAGAACAGGAAGGAAGCAGGTTGGAAGATAGTTCTGGAACAATTGTCAGATTCTGGATTTGACATTTCTAGAGCTTTGGACACTAACGTCAGTCTAGGACGGTTGCGTCAATGCTACTATCTGAGTTTGACTCAAGTGTTCTGTACAGAATACTTGCTAGAAAAAGATGCGACCACTTGGATGCTTCTGAGTTTGTCTTTGCCTTTGTTCTGGTGCATTCCGATCTGGGTCATGGACTATTGCTCCTCATGAAGTTGCAAAATCCTAGTTCTTCATCTTCATAGTGACCTTGGGAAAAATGGGTTAGTGGGTACACGGTGTTGAGTTGCCCCAAAGACCCCACTGTCAGTGGGTGCTGCCTACATAGCCAATATGCCGAATAGAGCCTCAGACTTATGTAGTTCTGCCCTACGTGTTGGCTTGTGTGAATCATGCAATATGTGAAAAGTAAGTACCACAATGATCTAGCTTGTAACTTTGCAAATCGGGCTCTTGGGCTGCTCTTTCAGTACTTCAAACCTGTGTATGTGTTGTCCCTATAATTGATACGAGAATAGGAGAAAATAGGGAAGCTTTGTTCAATTGAATGCTCTTTGGTATGAAAACTAAGTATTTTTTCGTGTGTGCTAGGTGAGAAATGAATGAGGGTTGATTTTGTATTTATTTCAATCCCTTTGGAGTAATAACTCGCATTAAAGCACTTAGGCCCACCATTAGGATACGTTTCATTTGCAAATTGGATTACTTTAGGGCACTGGACACTAGTGTCTGTCCTGGACGTTAGTGTCTAGGGAGTAGGAAAATAGGTACATGCTCAGAACTTGCAGAGGTGGAAGATAAGTACATTTTAAGCATTCTGGGCTAGATTAAAAAACTAGATCATCAACATAAGAGATAGGGCAAGGGGCACAAGATAGAGCAGATGTGAGACTTGCAGAAGCAAGAAAGGTCCAGAACTGAGAGGAACAACCAAATTTTGAGTTTGTTGAGTGTACAAGACTGAGGTGCTATATAATCCATAAATATCGTCTACAGGAATGTACCTTTCGTAAAAATAGAGGAGTGTCTCAAAAGATTTGTGAAGTTGAATTTGTTTGTCTTTAATATGTGCAAGATTTTGGATAACTAGCTCATTGTGAGCGTGCGATGTTAAGAAGGGGAAAATGTCACAAGGTGTCCTCAAGGTTGAGAAAGGAGGATGGGCATCTTACGATGCCCCCAAAGTGTGCACTAAGGTAAGGATGCCCCAAAGGGTAAAATAGGAGAAATATGGGCAACATAAGAAGCCCCAACATATGATTGAAGAGGACGGGTATTGCAAGATGCCCCGACATGCGAGGTATGGTAAGATTGGATTTAATCTTGTGGTTAATATCAACCTCAAGATCGGTATAGTGATTACCTTTACTGTCATATTTTGTGTAAATGTGTCTTACAGTAGGAATTTTGGCATTGAAGGTAATATCTTGATCTTTAGTAGGTGATTCAAAAGTTTGTTGTATGGTATCAGCTATGTCAATACAATCTATTTTGACTATATTCATTTTGACTATATTGGCATTGTTGATACGGTTGTGTTGGTCTGAGCTGAGTATCCTTGTATTTGCATTGTTAATACAGTTTGAGCTGAAAGAGGTATCTTGATTGATACAATGATGTTTAACAGGGAAAGGTTATAAGACTGTATTGACACTTTCTGTGTTTTGTCTGATACAATTTATTTTTTAGAGGAAGATTTATAATTGTATCGACACTTTTTCTGTCATGGCCAAAACAATTGTATTTGATAGGAAGATTAATAATTGTATTGGCACTTTTTGTGTCACGGCCAGTACAATTGTCTTTGATAGGAAGATGATTTATAACTGTATCGATACTTTTTATGATGGCAAATACAATTGTTTTTGGTAAGAAGACGATTTATAACTGTATTGACACTTTGTGTCATGGCCAATACAGTTGTTTTTGTTAAGATGATTTATAACTGTATTGGTGTTTTTTGTGTCATGGCCAATATAGTTGTGCTTTATAGGAAAATTATTTATAATTGTATCAACATTGATGATGATGTTTTCAACAAGAAAATGATTTATAATTCTACGGGTGTTGATGATGCAGTTGTTTTCAATAGGAAAGTGATTTACAACTGTATCAACATTGACGATGCAGTCGTTTCCCCTGATTGTGTAGATTTTGATGATTTGGAGGGGGTTGAAACTAAAATTGGACCTGTAGAATAGGTCTGAAAAGTCCTATAAGCTCAGAGATCAAGATCACCCATGATTCATTTTGCCCTAGGCATGTGAACTAGGTGCTCTTCATGAGTTGATAAAAGTTGGTTGTAAAAGGTAGGTTTGAATGTGAGATGTGGTTTGATGACACATCCACCTAAGGCCGCCTAAGAGTGGAATAGAGGGTGGGTAGCAATCAATGAAACCATCCTCATCATTGCTTGAGTTATAGTGAGGATTGTTAAAATTGGAAAAATTGTCATGGGGATTTTTGTCTCTGTCATAAAAAGTCATCAATGGGAGGATTTCTTCTTCACCCCCGCCATAAGGATCATCATAGATGGGAAAGTTGTTATATTGATTTTCGTCTGTGTCATGAATGTCATCGGTGGGAGGATCCTTTTCTTCACCCCCATCATAAGGATCATCATGATAGATGGGAAAAATGTTATATTTATCTTCGATTATGTTATCAATGTCATTGATGGGAGGATCTTCTTCTTCACCCCCGCCATAAGGATAGTCATGATAGATGGAAAAATTGTTGTATTGATTTTTGACTACGTGAGAAGTGTAAGAAAGAGGAACCTCTATTATGTTAGGATCATCATAAATGGGAAGATCTTCTGTGGGATCTTTGGCCATGCTATGAATGTCAGAGATGGAAGGGTTTTCATTTTTGCCCATGTTATAGGGATCTTCATAGGGATCATCGTGAATGGAAAGATCATCATGGGGAGCTTTAGCCATGGGAAATGGAGTAGAATAATTGCACCACGAAGAGTTGCCTTCAATGGTGATCATGGAAGGTAGAAATGAGCACAATCCATACAAAAGCGGAATGGGTTGAGGCTCACAAGAAAAATTTTGAGAGGAGACGTTATGATGATAAAGCTAAAAAATGCAAAGATTGAAATTTTCGACAAGAGGTGCTTGTCAAATTGATAATGTTAAGTAACAAGGATATAGGGTTTGACCAGAGATACTTGTCAAATCGAAAGTTCTAAGAAGAGAGATATGGAAACATGAAGACAGTCCAACCAACAGCGGGATATGATTCACGTTGGGCTCACCAGAATGTATAATGATGGTGAAGCTAATGTGAAGATAACTCTAAGAAGCAAAAAATGTGAAGATGATCCAACCAATGGTGGGATAAGTTTCATGTTGAGTTCACTAGAATGTATAATGGTGGTGAAGCTGATGTGAAGATAACGCTAAGAAGCAAAGGGAAACGTGAAGACAGTTCAACTAGTGGCGGGATAGGATTCACGTCAGGTTCACCAGAATGTATACAGGTTAAGATGATCAATGTAATGATCCTCTCTATCTATAGATTAGGATATAAGTCAAAGACCAAACTAGAACCTGTGTACATGCAAAGATATTGAGGCAACGTAACCAAGGGGTGTAAATAGCTGTGGATCTAGTACACAATAATCCACACTCAATATTGAGGGTATAGGGTTCCAAATCTTATGCCTAAGATATGGGATATGGGGTGTAACTAGGTTCAAAGATAATATCAATGGTGTAGAGCTAGAGTTGTAAAAGAGTTATCGAGGATATAAGAAAACCACATGCTAGGGTAACCTAAATCCAAGATGTAAATAAAGTGACTAAACAAGATATAAATGCTAAATGGCTAATTGTAGCTACAGTCTAAGCAAATGCAGCCTAGACAAAGACCTAAACTATGATTGTTTATGTAGGCCTTAGCACCCTATTGTACGTCAACTTTCAGCATAAAGGCAACCTAGGGTAGAAAATTGACAAAAATATACATACTACTCTAACTATAAGCATAACATATCTATCTACTAAGTAAATAAAAAGGAAGATTACGAATAGAGATACTTATCCTGGGTTGATTTGTTGGCGCATCAATCGCCATCTTGGCTTTAGTGGCACTTTGTAAGAGATGTTGGTGAAGACCTCAAATGGCAAGGATGAAGACCTAAGTGTCCTTAATTGGGGACTTCAAAAACTAAAGGGCACCTCCTATGTTCAACTTCCTCCTATTGAGTTTCAATGACTTTGAAAAAGACTTGACATCCACAAGAATAAGCCTTTATCCGTTAATTCCTCCTCCAACTACTTAAGGGCAGAAATGAGAGTGCAAACAAAGCAGAATGGTGTTGTGTGTTTTGGAAATGTTTTTTATGACTCTAATATTGGATCCAAACCTGGAAATCAACTATTAATCCAAGCCGATGGTATCGATTCAAATCGATATGGTATAATTGTATTGGTCAATAGAGTAATGTATCATCAGTCATGATCCAACTACTTAAGGGCAGAAATGAGAGTGCAAACAAAGCAGATTGGTGTTGTGTGTTTTGGAAATGTTTTTATGACTCTTATATTGGATCCAAACCTGGAAATCAACTATTAAGCCAAGCCGATGGTATTGATTCAAATCGATATGGTATAATTGTATTGGTCAATAGAGTAATGTATCATCAGTCATGATATAGTTATAGTAGACAGAAATCTTAGAACTGTATCGGCAGTGATGATATAGTACAGGGATAAACATGCAGGAAACAACTATATCGGTAGTGATGATACAGTAGAAAATACAGGATTGTTGCAAGACTAAACAAATGGAGACGGAGAAGGAAAAGGGGAAAAGAGACTCAGGGGAAGCCAGTTTGATAGTGATGTAGGTATGACAAAATAGCATGTGAACATCTCTTGCAAAGTACCACTAGGCGAGCCCACCCCTTTCTTGGTGCACTCTTTAGGACATGCACTCAGGGAGATTGATATGCCGACAAGTCATGCAAGAGAGTTTGTTAGTGAAAGATAAAGATGAAAAATACTACTGTATACAAAATCTATGAACAAGTGTGTAAAATATCCTCCTTTGTAAAGTTGGACCACAAGTCAACTACCAAAAAGAAAATAAATAAATTATAATGCATTATACTTTTGTAGTATAAATAAAAAATGACTGTCCATCCAGGAATCTTAAGAAAGTGTAATGGGAACATGCTTTTAATTTGGATGGAATATTATGGATGACTTCTCGTCTTTATGTAAAGGTTCAATGACATTTTAATAAAGCAAGCTCCACAAACAGCATGTCACATTTAAGGGCCTCAGATAAAAAGAGTACTTTGTGGTTTATGCTTCTCAACTGTAAGGGAAACATTAATTCTGAACATGTGATTATGTAATTAACTTTGATAGCTTCCAACATTTAATGGTTTCTTACTATTTCTCTATTTTCCTTGAGCTGTGATTTCCAGAATGGGTATTGGAAATGGAAAGAATGAAATGCCATTTACACATCTTTTAATAGAAGAGTTCTGGTTGTATAACTGCTAGACTGTGATTGAGATGGGATTAATATTATTTTTATGTTTTATGCTGTACAGAATGTCACATTTTGAACTTAGGTGCTTGCAGCCTTTCCTTACTTTTCTCACAATGGGAAACATTTTATTTATCTATCTATACGTTTATAGTCTTTATAACAATGTTTGTCTTCCATGGTTATCGTCTCCATGATGCAATAAACATTTTGGCCATACTTAAATCCTTTAACTTGGTCTTATTTCTTTATGCTTTGTATATTAATAAGCCTTGAGCTATTTTTCAGAGAATTTATGACAGCTCCCATAGATTTGCGAGCATTTATACTTCGTGCCCATGTGCTACAACTCTATCGTTCAGCTTTGAGAACTGCTCGAGAAGCCCCTGCTCATTCTCGGGGTTAGTGATCAAGAACTAGCTCTCACAATAATTAGTTGCTAGCATCAGCATCTTACTTTTTTGGAGGTTCACTTCTATTTGTTTACCTTTTCTAGAAGATGGTATTTCTAATTGCGGTTCATAAACAGAGGAGCTGAGGCGGACAATCCGAGAAGAGATGGCAAAGAATAGGTATTGTGAAGACAAACAAAAGATTCGATTCTTGTTAAGTGAAGGCTTACAAAGATTGAAAGAGCTGAAAGAAATGCTTGATATGCAAGGTCATGGGTAATTTTTTCTAGGTTGACACTAATTGCAATCTCTGGTACAAATCATTTTGCATCAAGCTTAATGGTATTACCAGATGGAGATATATGGTCAATATCTCGAAGGACAGATTGCAAAATAGGTCTCTTCTTTATTATTCAAAATACATGTAATAGTTTGTTTCTTTGATGATGGGTAAACTCATTGTACCATTATCTGTTGCAAGTATTGCATATTGCCCGGCTTTAATTCATAATTTCTTTTCACTAAAGAGAGATTCTTCCACGCACCAAAGTTATAATGGTTTTTTAATGATGAAGGCAATGCTTGACAAGAGACGGAAATTAAATATTGTAGTTGTAATCAGAGGGGACGTGCAATTCTTTCTGTAATGATAGTTATTGCATTTGTCAGGCATTTTCATTGCAATTTGTTCGTCTGTGGACTTTTCCACATGGAAGTCTTCTTGAAGTGTTAAATAGTATTTATGCATGTCACTTATACAATCAACTCCTTATGTATAATCATGCCTTCTAAAGCATTTTCGAGACTTAAATGTGGCATTTGAAATGTTAAACAATATTTGAGCCATCTATGTACAGGGCATTATGATATTTGCAGCTAGGGTGAATATGTCTTCTAAAACATGTCTGATACATGAATATGGCATTTGAGGTGTCAAGATGATATTTCAACCATGTGTATAAAATGTAATGGGGGTTTTACAACTAATGTGGATGTGCAAGCATTGTAACAACTCAATTTGTATGTGCGTTGGGTTGATTTTGAGTATGAATGTCCAACAATTTGATAATGATAGAGGATGCACAATGAAATGAAAATTTGTTCTCCATACTCATCGTTCTCTAAGCATATTCATTGTGTAAATATGAATAGACACAATTGTATGCTTTCAATGCTTGATGAAGAAGTATATGTGCATAGATCACCAAGTCAGATTGTTTTCTATATAATATATTAGCGACTTGGATGGTTTGTAGAAAGGTTGTTTGCTTGTTAACTCGACCATACCTTAAATAATGAATGGGATCTAATATATAAACCAAAGTACATAATGAACTCTGTGCATAGATCACCAAGTCATATTGTTTTCCATATAACATGGAAACCAAAGTACTTTCTATAGAGGTAGGTGATAGTTGATAACTAATTGGCCACAACGTCTTAACATCCTTGACTAACTCAACTATACAGTATGATGCAGTCAAAGACGAGGTCGAATAAATGACAACCTATTATTTTTATGAGGAAATACAGAAAATATATTAGGCACTCACTCCTCTCTTTGCTTACAAGATGCCCAACAACCATTCAATGGCTTGGATACCACTCTCTGCTCCTTTGTGCTTCCTAACAAGCACCCACACACTTTGTGCAAATATTCTCACTCTAGCGTCCTAAAATTCCTTTCTTCCCCTATTCTATATTGTGAGTGATTCCTTGAATCCCCTTAGATCTTGAGAATGCTCCAAATCCAAACTCAAAATGCTTCTAGGCTGTTATTTGACATGCAAAATTGTTGTGCACGAAATCGTCGCTTAATGCATTGTGGTGGTTACATAATTGTTGGTTATCACAAACATTGATTAATTGGCAGTTTTGTTGCGAGATTGAGAATTCTCTCTCAATGATTGAAACTGCCCCTTTTATGTACTAGGTTCTTGTTAAAGTGCTTTTGACTTTCATGGGTCCATGTAGGTCATATTTATGTTGTCAATTGGGTCAGATTGTATACCAACGCACATGTATATCTTTTTGGGTAATGCACGATTGCTTGATCATTTGAATGCTCTAGCATCAAACACCGGGGGTAAGAGTTTGTGAGTATTGTGCTCACAAAATTGGGCTAGATGGTAGAGCCATCATTTTGACACGAGGATAAGGCCATGACATGCCCTTCCACAATGTTAGGTACTTTTGCTCTTTCCAACCCCTTGTTGGACAATATATCGTTCTCTGCCAATTTTTTTTTGCTCTAATCCTTACTGACTTTGGGCCGATCATGTTTGCCTAAGCTTAACATCTACAATTTCCCTAGTTGCAACTTGATTCTCTACTATGCAAGGCTGGAGTAATAAAAATAAACAACCCTTTAATCCCCAGTGCTTTTGTTTTGAGTAAAGGGGAATCTTCCATTTCTTCCACTTGATCATATGTTGTTGTCAACTTGGATGTTTAAGGTCCATTTTTTCACTCGCCTTTTTTTGAGATGCACTCCTAGCATTATTTTGTGTTTAATGTGTTGTATGCATCTTTACCCTCTTTTGGCAAATTATGCTTGCCAATGCGTATGACAAGAAGGTTCTTATGCTCACTTGTCTTCTTTTTCCTTGAAAGGACTTAAGGTATATCTTTGTCCATCCTCCTTAATACTCATTGTGTTAGCTCTCCCATCATATATCATCTCATGATCAAATTGTTATGCCTCCTCAACAAAACATGGCATGCATCCATGGGCAAAACATCACACAAAACTGTTTGTGTACCCACCAATTTGCACATCAACCTCACAACGTACCCTTACAATGGCATCATGACCCTCCAATAACCAATACATTCTATATGGTTTGGGACATGGCATGCACACCAAATTTAGCTTATCAACCATTTCAGTGGACACTATATTATATGTGCTTCCACTATCAACCACAACATTACAACACTTACCTTCCATTCTGCACTTTGTTATGAAAATGTGTCTTCTTTGGTGTGCTTCTTCCTCCTCCTTTTCATCCTTCAAGAGTCCTTGCCAACAAACTCTCTCCTTGTTTAGGTTTTTTTTGTATGCTCTAGAGAGGCTACAAATTCTGCTTCTACTTGTACAACTTGTGCACTACCTTCAATATTTCTTTTTTTGCCATCACATTGAGTACGAGGGCACTCCAAAACATGATGACCAAAGTCCCCACATCTGTGCACATTCAATTGAATGATCTTCCTCTTCCTCTCCCATAGTTGCCTCTCCCTTTTTTGGAGGTGGTTCCACCTTTTGCTTGCTAATTCACCACTTGAGAAACACAAGATATACTTCCTTATTCCATTGTGGATTGCTTTCATGGGATGGTTGATTTATGCCATTGTTCGTGTCATTCCGATTACTATTGGGATTAGAAGCTTTATTAATGAAATAACAATCAAAACCAAATATGTTTCTAGCACGTCTAGTGCAATGCCTCGTGAGCTAAGACAAAGCTAATTAAAACCAAAATCAAAAGAAGAAACAAATCATTATTACCTTCCTTTTCTAGGATTATACACCTTGTTGTAAGTGGATGTGGCTTGGATGTAGTTTGAAGAAGTCTTTAGCAATGTTATTGTCGTGAAATACACCATCTCCTCTTGAAAACCTTGAGTAATTGAATTAATAAGAGTGAAGTTTGATACATAAGCTAGCTTGAAAACACCTTGACCAAGGGAGAGATTGAGGCTCGACGGGTTTGTCTTCAAAGGAAAGTATTCCTAACTTTGTTCCTCCTTTGCTATTAAATCTGACTATAGGAAATGAATAGCGGTGCCCATTTATTTGTAGGCAGAGTGATTGATCATGAGCCCTTCATCTTCAATCCTAGATGAAGGGTGGAGAATACACCTCAAGGCCTCACATGGATCACCAATGTGAGCCCTTCATCTTATCTAAGATGAAGGGTGGAGGATGCTCTTCAAAATATCCCAAGGGGGATTAATATGAGCCCTCCATCTTGCATGGTGGAGAATGCTCCTTAAAATATCGCATAGATAATCACATGGATCAACAATATGAATCCTTCATCTTGCTTCTAAGATGAAGGGTGGAAAATACTCTCTCAAAATATCTCAAAAGATTCAATATGAGCTCTTCATCTTGTCTCCAAGATGAAGGGAAATGAATAAACCCTTATATTTAGAGGTGAGGTCATAAAAGAATATGCCATGGCATCTTGAGATTCTTTTGAAAGGGAAGATACTCTTTGAATGAGGTGAGAAAGGGAAGAATAAGTAATTTAGATGAAATTATAATTCCAAATCCATGGAATTATAATTAGAAACGATTAATTAAACTAATCAAAAAGATTAATTTAATGAATATAATGTGATATGAGGGCCTTTCATCTTGTCTCCAAGACGGAAGGTGGAGAATGCTCCTTGAAAAGTGGTACAAATGAGAGAGAATTTGAATTAAATGAAATTAAAAAATTTAATTTCATAGAATTTCTAATTAGAGGAAGAATTAATTAAACTAATCAAAAGGATTATTTTAATTAATATGATATGAATATGAATTTGTTTGATTTGATTGCAATAAGATGAATTGATTAATTGACTAGAGAGATGGAAATGCCCAGTGGTCATGAGAAATATCACCAGAGTGGGGATTTAATGGTCTAATGTGGTGAATTGCCCTAATTAGAGATGCACCTGTGTTTTGGAATGTTTACGTCCAATGTGCATTCGAAGAATGGGATGTTTAGTGATTTCTAAGCTTAATTTGCAATGTTGTAGAAAGTCACTCTTATTTGCATAAAATTCGTTTCGATTATCGTTTTAGACATAAAAGTGGTAAAAATGGAGTGTCTACATTGCTGAACCTTTCTCTTCCTCTTGATGCACTTTGTTGTCTTCTAAATTTTCTTCTACTCTTAAAGCATATAGGTATGCTTCTTCCATCTTGTGCAACCTCAACATGTTGATTTCATTTTGAATATTCAACCGTAGTCTATTTATGTATCTTGCTACATTTTCTTGGTGCATCTTATTGTGACCATTCTGGATTGTGATTTTGTAGAACTCCTATGTGTATTCCTTTATGCTTAGCTCATTTTGCCACAAGTTTTGTCGCTTTTTCAGGAAGTCCAACTGATAATTTGCATGTAGAAATTGCCTTTTAGTTTGACAACCACTATTTCCCAACGGGTAATATTTTCTTTACCTCTTCTATTCCACTCAATCTCACCTCTTTCCACCATAGGATTCATGGACATTTAGCTTGGTCTGAGCCACTTTCACCTTTCTTAGGTCAACCACTTCATCAAATTCAAGAAACTCTTCCACTAGAGTGAGCTAATCAATCAACTACTTATGATTCAAAGTCCCTCAAAAGCTTGGAACTTCCATCTTGGTTCTTCTACCAATTCTTGAGATAACTCTAATGAGTCTGTCTTCTCCCTCATCCAATTGCTCTTACTTTTCCCACATTTCTACTCCCAACTCTTCATCTTTTGCATCATTCACATATCCCTTGAGACAAATTCTGTTTTTCTATTCTCTTCAACAACTACTAATCTTGTTTTCATAACCCTCAACATTTCTGCAATCTCATATAATCTCCATGCCATATTGACAACTACTACTCTACCTGCTATTCTAATGAAGATGCATATCATAGTTAATTTGGTTGAAGATGGACAAGCACCGTGATGTATTGTAATACCCTGTATAGTTGGATTTGCAGAAATTAATCAACATAGTTACGTTTATTGAAACCATAGATTTTAGTGCAATATGAAAATATGCATGATCTTATTTATATGAGCCTAAATGCAATCCAAACAAAAAATTATTGATTTCATTGGTCGCGGCAAAAATATTAAGAGAATGCTATATTACCTGCAACATCTTTATGTATTAAAACTTACAAATAAGATTTTGATAATTCAAAAAAACTTCATAAATAAAATTACATACTCAAGAGAATACTGGAAGAAGAAATATTTAAAAAATAATAACAGTAAGAAAGTAGGAAATGTTCAAAAAATATTGGTAGCAAGAAACGTCCTGGAATATTAAAAAATTTGTTCGTTAAAACATTAAATTTTGAAAGTTAAATAGGGATAATGGCAATTTGTGTCTCATTGTTAATGAGAAGGTCAAGGTTCAAATCTCACTCGTATTAAAGTTCAAAGGTTCAAATCTAGCTGTGTTAAAGTTCAAAGGTTCAAATCTCACTCGTGTTAAAGTTCAAAGGTTCAAATCTCACTCGTATTAAAGTTCAAAGGTTCAAATCTCACTCGTGTTAAAGTTCAAAGGTTCAAATCTCACTCGTATTAAAGTTCAAAGGTTCAAATCTCACTCTGTGTTAAAGTTCAAAGGTTCAAATCTCACTTCGTTTTAAGGTTCAAATACTACCCCAAACTGACATCAAACAGTCACAAGGGAAAACCCCAACCAAGTTTACCAGGGCTGTAAATTTCAATTCTGTCATTTCTGGATCTAATCAACTATTTATATTCCCCACTCTTCTTTGGTGTGACGAGTATTGTTATCTAGTTTTGCTTTTGAGGCGTGTACAAAAATTTGCTGTTGAAAGAGATGTTGTCAGGGAAGTGCAAGAGATGGATGAAGGTTTTAATATTTTGAAGCAAACAACCATTATAATCTTCGGAGGATGCAGACTCTACTTTCACAAAGACGCAAAATTCTATCTGCAAAGTGACATTTTTTTCTGTGAGTTCTTTTGTCTGCATTGTGTTGAACTGTAAATATTTATGAGGTTCTGAAGCATAGTTCTGTTATTGAACAACTTTAATTGATTCTTTTGTTGAATTTGAGGGCAGAGATCTTATCTTTATTTTTTCTTAAAGTTTCGATTCTTGTTTTATGATAAGTATGTTCAACACTTCTCAATTTGAAACAAAATGGTTTATTCTGATGTTCCTTAGATTTGAGAATTGCGCTTTTGATCTGGATGCACAGCTTTCATGCCCCATTTTCAATATATTTTCTTGTTTCCCTGAGGCTCAAGGATCAAACTCTCTTCACTTTTATTAGGATGCAGCTGTGAGTCGACAGAAAGTGCAGTATTTGTTTTACTTAAGTAGCAAAGGATCTCTCTCACAAGTTTTCTGTTTTATAATTTGCAGGCAAATACAAAGGGGCTTTCGTGTAAAAGATTCGATCCTTGAACATGGGGAATGCAACTTCCAACTGGTTTAATGGCCTAATGTGCAGTGAAAATTATATAAATGAACAAATTTTGGTAGGGGAGAGGAATTTCACTATTCCAAATTCTTGCAATTTGAAGGATTGTTTAAAGTTTTATCATTTCACTTTTGAAATGGGATGGTTCTCCAAACCATACATATTAGATTGTTTATTATCAAAACCTGATTTTTTAAGACTAAATTAATTTCTAATGTAATTTGGAAATGTTAAAAGGCACTACAAAACAATATGAATGCAAACTATAGGAGGAAAACAAAACCAAGAGTTCAACTTATATCAGTGAAACATAATCCCCAAATGTTGAAATATAATTTTGAAGTGAAGTAATACTGCTCCATCTACATGGAATAAATAAGTGTGTTATAATAAAATGTATTTGAAGATAAAATATAACAATCAATATTGTTTTTGGAAATATTTTCAAAGCAATATTTAACACACAATATTACTTTTTGGGTTGGCATGCATATGTTATCATTTTTATAAAATCATGTAATGAGTTAGACTAACAAGCACGCAATCACTTATATCTAAAAATTCACCCTTGAGGTCTTAGTAACAACTTCCCCCACTTTATTTTTGGTTCATTTGTTTTGTGACACCTCACCTAGCATGTTAGGTTGTTGCATTCAAGATTATTAGATGTCTTAGTGTCAACTTGCTAGATGAGGTTTTTTACACCTCTATTCTACTTTCGAGTTGTGTTGTCTTCCGATTCATTCATAGACACTTAAGCATGGCCCTGTTATTCATAGATCCTCACACTCACATTTAATTTGGAAAGATTGCACTCTATTTAAAAGGGAGAAAAATAACGCTACCACATAACTATGGAGAATGTATAGTTTGAAACATTCTCACACAGTGTATATCAAGAAACTCGTGATGTCTCTTATGCCTTTTTGGCACTGTAAAAACTAGTTTCATATTCTTTGAGCCTTAATCACTCCTCATTTGTCGGGATGATATCATGCTCTCCCTTGTCCTTCCATAATTTTTTTTATATTTTTAGGGTATTTGACTTATCTTTATTACTTATTGAACTTTATTTATATTACATGCTCGCTGTTGTTACAAGGTCACAATCGATTACACAACCTATTTACACCTAGTGTAACCTACAACTAAGCATTGTTAGGATTAGATCTAATCATTCTCAAGGTCCAAAAATCATTATTATAATCTCTAATGCTCCATTGTCCATGTATAGGTGTTGTGATTCTATCAAGCATATGTTAGCCACACTTTCATTCTCACACCTTTCACATTAAGGACCTTAGGGTTGCCTTGGGTGTTTTTTCATTCTATAAAGGAGTTGCCTTGATGACATCTTGGGTTTCTCACACCATTCTTCCTTGTTGCATTAAGATTGTCTAGTTAGTGACATCAAACATGTATCGCTTAGAGGAGCTAGACATCCATTTCAATATTCACGGTACCTTACCTTCTCCTTCCACCATTTGATCTAAAATCTAAGACTCAGGGAGGTGGTCTAAACCCGCTTGGAGTTTTCTAGGGACTTTTTTAGTAGGTTCTAATTTTGGGGAGGTAATCTGATGGCATTATAACTTATTTCTATCTATTCTCAGATTTTCATTGAGTTAGGTTTAATTCATTAAAGTGTTTCTCATTTGCTTGCATCTTAGGGTTTTTCATACTAAGATTTACGTTACACTATGTGACCATTAGGGTTTCGAAAATTGAAAACGTGAAGTTTATTATTTTATCTCTAACATTTAAAAATAAAAATAAAATAAATAAATATATAATTTAGTTTGCATTCTGGGTACACTAAAAATTGATCCCTTTGGTCGGAGCTCAATATTGTTGTGAACTCATTTTTTTTTTTAAACCCAAGGATCCTTCAAACTTGTTGGAGTGGTTGTGTTCACACTGAATAGTGGTTTGAATTTATACTAAATCAGTTTTCTGTTAGTCGTGTTCACACCCACTATACAAATTAAGTTTGATTAAGAAATGAGTTAGTTGTTGTATAATGAATATTTACACATACTATTTGGTGAATGCAAATATTTCATCCCAAATAATGTTGGTTTTATGAAACAAATTATTGTTATGGAGGCCTTATTTATTAAGTAATCCTTGTGCTATCTTATAGATTGTTGGAAGAAGATGTTACAGATTATGTACATTTATTTGAGGTAATAATTATAAGACTCATTGATTGATATGTGCATGGTTGTGTGTAATGTAAATATTGTGATGACTGTGCACTACGATATGGTATCAAATCCCATTCTTGCAATCATTGTTGGGTGCTTATTTTCTTTGTTGCAATTGTTCTTGTATGTTGCTTAAAGCGAGATTTTGTGAGGAATTCTGATTGATCCCACTATAGAAGCATTTTGGGGCCAAATAGATAGCACCATTGAGTCCCAATATATATATATATATATATTCAATTTGTCAAAATTTGATTAGCAAAAATGCATTTCTGAGGTCTTTGGGATTTTTTCGTAGGGTGTATGACCGTTGGCTTAGTTCAAATGAAGAGCCGTAAAAAAAAATAGATTTTATTTTTTAAAACTGGGTTTTTCAAAATTTCACAATTTTTTTGTGGGTTTTTTTAAGGTTTTGGAAAATCCACTTCCACACACGTCCATACCACTGCGTTTATTTGGCATTCACGCCCTGTCCTGCCCTGCTGTACCTGTGTTGACTGTACCAGACATTATTTTTTGGCATTTTGTGAATGGCACCGCGTTTATATAATTTTGTATGAGTTCAATGGTGCATTAGCAGCATATAATCTTTTAGATTTGAGTATCTTCAGATGACCATATCTTTTGACAAGTAGCTTGGATTGAGGGGGCTTTTTGTGACAATGCATCTTTTTTTGGTGCTCTTTCTAGCCGTGCCATCATATTTACTCCCATATGTCTTAATTTTTTACTTGTAAGCAAATTTTGTTCAATTGAAATTGTAAAATTTTGTAAATGCACTATTATAATGTATCACCTCATTTTTGTTAGGGGATCATTTTTGCCTCCTTTGGTGCTTGATATTGATTCTCGGAGGGCTTATTTTTATTGATTTTGTGCCACTTCTTTGTATTATTAGACACATTTTCGATGGATATTGACATCTAATTTTGTGGGTGTTTTTCATTTCTCATGACTACACTTTTTGCCTTGTGCCATGGCTTCTTTACTAGCACTTCAGGGAGATAATGAGAAACTAATGAAGCATAATTCCTTTTTACGCCCTCTTAATCACAACAAAGTTATCTTCATTCACTCCTTGTAGAACAAAATTTTTAGCATGCAACTTCAGACTGATATGTTCGACATTCAGGTCCCTATTTTTAGTCCATGTAATCCTAAATCTGACACATCCACTTGATGTGCTTTTACAATGTGACCTAGCAGATCTTGAGCAACCCATTGTTCATGTTGCTCCCATTGTTGTAGATTATGTTTATGTGCCTACTGTAGTTGCACATTTTGGTCATCCCACTTTTGATGCACTTGCTTATTTGCTTGACTCTTTCGAGAGGCATACACATGCCTTTGGCTCTCACATGCTTCATTCCATAGGTCATGCTACTAGACTGGTAGGTATTAAGAAGCATCCATAGGGCATTGTTAATCTTTTCTAGCCTATTAAGTGATTTGATTGACATGGCATTGGTTATGATGCAAATATTTCATTAGGATCATTTAATAGAGCTCCATCATTTGTTTGCTCCACTCTTTGTGAGGATATTGAGTTGCATATGAGCTTTGATGCATCTTTACTTAGGCCAGATCAATTTTAGATTATAGTTGTTAGCCCTAGTCATTCTAACACTTTTTTGGATGTTACCTCACATTATTTTGTTGTGGACTTTGCACTCCACTCATATGCAGCGATCTTCATCCATAATTTATATTAATTTGGGGTGGATTTTTTTATCGTTCTTGGCAACATCGAAAACATTCTTTGAGAAGACTCTATAGGAGAGGTTCCTCCACCACTTAGCTTCTTTGAATGCAAATTGCTCCTCCTGCCTTTTGATGTTCCTTTGTTGTAGGAGCTCTTTTAGGCAGATTTGTTTTTGGAGCATGCATATCTCATTTCATAGATGGCATATTCTATAGATTGATCGTATTATGGAGTTTCTTGCGTCACTTGGTGATTTTGTTTATTGGATGCGATCATCTTCGTAGTCACACTAAGAGTCATGGAGTTATTCTTTCATGAATATGTGATCCATGATGAACACTTTCTTCTTTAGTTGCATGACTATACCATCACCACCAAACATCTTCTTGAGATATTTTTTATTTGTATCTTTTGATGTTGATAGTCTCCTTCAAATCTGTGGCAGAGCTTGTTCTCCCTCTGAAGAGTAGCTAGTCTGGTGAATTGGCTCCCTCTGAAGAGTAGCTAGTCTAGTCTAGCTAGTTAGATTTTCAATGTTTGAGTAGTGGGATTGGCTCACTCATACAAATATTTTGAGTCACTACACATATTTTAACATTATAGGGGGCAAGGGTAGGGGTGTGTGTGCACATACAACTTCAAGTGTTGGGCTCCTTGCTAGTCCTTGGTGCACCACATTTTCTATTGGAGGCCACTAATTGAGTGCACTTTTGTTTGATGGGCTTCGCACCATCGAGTGCACCTAATACAACATTGTGTTGAGATTTTGAGTCTTACTTCTTGGAATTCATTGCAACATAATTTCTCTACTCCCTTTTCACTGTGATTTTATTGGGTTTTGGGTACCTTGTGGTGACACATTTCATCCATGGTGAATCTTTTTTCATATTTTTGTCATTAATATTATTTACTAAGTGAGCCTTGTATAGAGTATTGGCTCCTATATGACTTCGTGATTACATCAACTCAACATCCATGTAATCTAGTAAGATTAATTGGTTACCATAGGGACACTTAGTATTTCATTTAGTCCTATTTGTGTTAGTATTTTTTAACGAAATAGCCCTGTTTGTGCAAGTATTTTTAGGCAAGTCGATAAGAATCTATCCAAGTGGTATTATAATACAATGGATACAAACTATGGGCTTAGAAATCATGGGCATAAACTATGGGACAAACCCATCCATATCGACCCATAACCATATGTAAGGTTCCCAATTTTTTTTAATAGGGACTCCTATCCTCTAACCCACACATGGGGGCCATTGACCCTCCATACACATTAGTCAAGGCGATGTCCTAGACCCCACTCAATGTGTTGGAGTATAAAATCCATTAAGGTTGTAAGTCACACAAAATATACAACACATATCCTAACAATCTCCTATTTGTTGAACAATTTACATAGGGGGTCAAAGATACGTAATTTCAGCAACTAAAGGCAACCATGCCCATTGATCTTCTATAACAAGAATATTTTTCAGTACACACATCCTTTGTCAACGAATAAACAACATTATCTAATGTATAACCCTTCTCCAATAACACCTTGTTTTGAACCATGTATCTAACATAATGACATTATACATCAATATGGTTTAAAATGACCATTATATATGGGGTTCTCTACTAAACAAATTGTACTTTGATTATCATAATCCATCCTTACAACTTTCTATAAGAAGTCAACATTTAAAGACAAAGTCTGTAACCATACAACTTCCTTACATGAATAGTGTTACTAACAAAAGTTTCACCCTTGAGGAGGTTGTTCAAGCCTCCTCACTTAAGTGATAGCATGGTGACTCTTTAAAGGTTGTGGGTAACCTTATAGTTGAAGAGAACCTCTTGGTAGGGCTAGTTGGCATCACTTAGAACTACTACTTGCAAGGAAAAAGGGAGAGAGAATTGAAATCAAACTAAACTAAGGAGGTGATGCACCAAATTTGTCTCTTCCACTTGCCTATAATGCACTGAGAACATGAACTATGACTGAATCTAGTTGCATAACTCAAATAGGGTCTCCAAACATGAATGTTTCACATAGAGGCTATAACATGATGCATAGACTAAAGGGCAGATCAAGAGGCATAAAAGACACTAATGAAAGCTTCCACTTGAAATCCATGCAAAGCTATTTAGAATTTCTCTATATGACCTACAAAGATTACCAATTACTTGCAAAGAGGTAAACATGACAGGACAAATGAGAGGAAGTAACATAGTACTACTAACATTCATCGATTAGCATGAAGTGTACACTAGATACAAGTGTTGAGAAGGCTTAATTCATCTTTATTAAATTCAGAGGCAAATTAAAAGTGTTCATTTGGATAGGGATATGACATATCTAGCAAAAATATCCCTTACAATGCCAAAATTAGACACACATATAGGAAAACGAAGAAGAGAGAGATAGAAGAGAGGTGTCAAGAGCAAATGATGTTTTTAAAGCATTCATGGAATAAGTTACAAGTAAAAAAACCTTTCAAAAGATAATTATGAGGTTTATTTCAAAATGTGTGCACTCCATTTGATGATAATCTTCTCAAGGTGGCGTAAGAGTTATGTTGGGCTTCATGGCTCATCCTTGAGTTCTTGAAATTGCCCCTTGGAGTGATTAGGAAATTCCAAGTCATATTCTTAGAGTTTAACTACCTTGAAAAATTGTTGAACATCCACATCCCATCATCTTTCCACCTTTTTTTTGCAATTTTCTTCATAGTTCTCATATTTGCTCTCTTTGAGGCCTATTCCTTGTAACCCTATTTTGATACAAAGATACTTGGTTTGAGTGATATGTAACAATTATAGGAAAAATAAAAACATGTTTGAGTACCCTTTATCTTGATTCAATTTCAGCCAAAATTTCATGACCCAACTCCTAATGCAAACCCACTTTGTCAACACCCATCTTTCCCAATTAGGCCTAATGCAAGCCTACAATACTAGAGACCATACAAGGTCATACAATACTGATCCAAAACCTCTAAAATATTGTTTTTAATATTAAATAATGAAATATGGAAAATTTTTAATTAATTCTATGGCTTAAAGCTCAAGTTATGCCAAATTTCAAGTTTCTAGCCCTAGGTTGGTCATGCACAAGCCTGAGTAGGTCGAGAACAAAGAAAATACAAATTTTGAGTTTTATGGAACTTAAAATAAAAATTATACTTGGATTAGGTCTTCCCAAACTCCCTTCAACCCTTCTAAGAGTCATTTTTCCTTGATCAATTTCAATGAGCTCTCGCCAAGCAAAAAGGTAGAAAATTGTGTGCATTTAAGGGTTGTGTCATGGATATAAGTTGTTTTTTTATCTTTTGATCAACTCAAAACATATATAAAACATTAAAATGATTTTCATGGCTCCCCTAATACTTATTATATCAGTTCAAATTCCAAAACTCAATACAAACATTGCTTATTCTTCTAGATTCTTGAAAATAGGCTCATAGAAGGAGCATTTTAGTAGGCTTGAAGGTCTTCCTTGTGTTTGATATTTGTTGAAGTTGAATAAAAGGTTTTTAATCAATTATTATCTATTTTATACCCTCCATATACCTTCCTATCATCTCATTGTGGCTCTCACTCTTCATTTATTCTCAAACCATCATCTTTCATGCAATGTAAGTTTCTCTTGCTTGAGAATGTAGACCTATAAGTATGCAGACATGCAGGTCTACATTCACCCTTATTTAATCCATTAAAGACATGTTTATTGGTTACTTAAACCTTGTAATCATCTCCTTGAGCTTTTAGTTTAGTTTTCAAGGTCAAGAACCTCCTTGAAGTCTTTCAAATGCCTTCAAACACCTAATTTTGTCTTAGAAGCACTACACTGATGTTCTTTAGGTCTATACCCTGTAACTGTATCCCAAGTATGATATTAGGTATTTGGATGATTGATAGGTGTCCTCTTAATTTTTCTTACTTCTTTCCTGAAGTACTTGGTCTCCAAAACCTCCATGGTGCTTGTTCATGAAACTATCTCCTTTGTATTGGAATGTTGTAGGTACACATTTAGACTGTATAAGCATTGAGTGTATGTTTGGGAGAATTATAGGAGAGTTGGGAGAAGTGTTTCACAACTCTATTCAACTATAATCATGCCCCTAAATTATTGAAAAGGCTTCAAATAAGAATTATAACATGTACCCTGCCTGTACACTAATGTAGTCATAATTAGCATGCATCATCATGAGGTTCTTTTGGTACTTATACCTGAGACACTTACTAGACACCATATTGGCATATTAATTCCCATCCTTCTCTCAACATGAAACACCTCCAAGACTCTCTTTTGGCTTTGCATAACCTGTTAACAAGGTATTTGTGTAGGGTTGTAGTGCACATTTTAAGCATGAAGCCTAGCTTCTTGGAGTGAACACTCAACCTAAAATGGGTTTGGATGGAACTGAATACATTCCAAGAACCACTTATCTCACATGAATATCCTTTCAAATGAGAAAACATGCAACATATTAAGAACTTTCTCTTTCTACATTAGTTAGTTGTACACAGTTACTTTGTGTGCATATTAACACAACCTCTCTCTCTTGGGCCTTAATGGTGTCTTGAGAAGGTCTAAGAGAGTTTATAGAGGTGTTCACAAATTTTTTCCACTATAAACACAACTATATCCATGTTCAATAATGTCAGAGCTTCAAAAACCTTGCTTGCCATCTTTAAAATAAAAAACACACCACATTTTTATCATTTTGGCTGCTCATAGTGCCAATTGATGATGGAAAAATATGTGAGATGACTATGCAGACCCCTGAGGAGGTCCAAAAACCATCCATGTGCATCCATTAACCTGAAAACATGTTGAGACAAAAAAAACCATGCATGTGGGGTTTTAGGAGGGTTTTGAGTTTTTTAACTTGTTAACGATTGTTCATAAAGCATAGCTCTTCAAACCCAAAACTAACACCTAAAATTTCAATGGCATAAGATCCCGTATCCATACCCAAGATAACTAGATCCAACTCTCTTTACTCTTCATGAAATGAAGACTTGATAATGGTCTTCACTAGCTTGCAAAAAGTTTGATGGAGGAAAGGAAATGTTTTTGGCTCTCTTAGACCTAATAATGCTACCAAAAGCATGAATTTACCTTTAAAACCTTTAAAATACCTTAAAAAATTCATTTATGACATGAAATGATCATTTTTACATTGAAATATTGCTTTCTAAGCCCTTGACAAGTGTATTTCTATGTTAAATATCACTTTCTTTATCTTTGGAGGGTCCCACCACTTTTACACATTGAAACTAACTTGGACCAACATGTGTAAGGAAGATACAACCTTGGAATAGCTTATAAACATGTTAGAGGCCTCAAAATGCACTTGATCCTTCTAGTTTGCAAAGGTAAAAATTACCTTACTTTCTCTAAAATTACCTTAACTTTTGCTAAATATGAGATAAGAATGTTTTCACCTTGCCATACCTTGTCTCTAGAAGTCTTCATCCACCATAATACATTAAATCATCTTGGAGGTAAATACACCAAAACTCCACCATGGGTCAACATATCTTAACCTTTACAAAGTAACCTTAAACTTTTCTAAGATACCTTAACTTTTCCAAACACCTAAACAATACCTTCATGAAGTGAATTAATGACAAGACCAGCTCTTGACTCACTCTGCTAGATCGTGACTTTAATATGATCAAACATTTGAAAAAACACCTTTTATGACAAATCTTGACCAATAGACCAAGACCAATTCTCATCAAAATATCACTAACGAGGTTGGGCAAGACTAGAAGCAAACTTTTGAATTGTTTCTACCTATGGTAGTCAATTTTAGCTAACAAGTAGTTTCCATGTACTCAACTTTTGTAGTTGACAATGTAACTACTACCCACCTCTTGATCAACCAATTGATTACTCAACTAAATAGGTTATACACATAACCACTTGTAAACCTTTGGTAATCAAGATCTACAACCTAGTTATCATAAAAAAAATCTTGTCCATTTAATTTTTTGTTTTTCCTAAGTTTTTATTTGAAAAAAAGTGCATAATATGAAGTTCCATGAAAATATTTGAAGATCCTCTACACATCAGTCTAGTGTTCCTTCCCTAGGTTGGAAATATATTTGCTCATCATTCCCACTACATGGGAAATGTTAGGTCCGGTACAATCCATAACATACATTAGGCTTACAATAACAGTCACATAATAAACTTGTGATATGTCCTTAATCTCTTCTTGTGTCTTAGGACACTGTTCAACAAATAATTTTAGACAAACATGAAAGAGAGTACTCATATTTATACATTCTTGCATTTTAAACCTCTGTAATATAATCTCAACACATTTATTCTAATTCAACCATAGTTTCTTGTTTGGGCCACCCATTTTAGTTTAATGTCCAAAATACATTTTACAACACTTACATCCTTTACTTCAAACTAAAATTTAACTGTCTCGATCATTTCCATGTTGTTACCTATATACACCCTAAATTGGTCAAACAACCACACATATCTTGTCTTTTCACAGTTCTTTCACATGAGACTCCAACTAGAGAATATGAGCTTTGTTCACATTTAGCTATGTCTTTTGTTTTACTCATCTTGGTCTTATTTCATGCTTGAGTCACCTTTTTGTCTATTCCCAGTCATCCTGATCCTTTCAAACAGTCATTCCACCTTAGCCAAGTCAAATTTTCCATGCTTATTCCATCCTCCTAGGTCTTGAGCCTGTAGGATAGGAATGCTAGGATTGGACTACAACATTGGACCCTAGGTGTCTATTTTAGCGCGCCTGTCTAATGTCATTTTGAGCTCCAACGGTCAATTTTCCTCACTTAATGAGTCCCAAACCCTTTCTTAGCTTCATCCTTAAGTTTTTCAATGTTTGCCAAAAGCGAATAAAGTTACCAAATTCAAAACAAAGAGTCTCCTATATAAAGGACTTTATAAGACATTTTATATCTAACACTTACTACTTTGACACATTACATAATAAAAATCAGTCAATAATATAGCTCAATATTCTGCATCACACATAGATTTTCATGCTTGATCAAGGAAGGGCCTAGGCAAAAATTCATTCTTGCATCTACCGTGTGTGTTGATTATGCATATTCCCTAAGGGAGAACTATATTTGATCTGAGACCCTAGCTTGAGGGTTAAAATAGGCAGCAATCAGGGTAATAGGGGTTCTAGATCATGCAATCATAATTATCCTAACCCAATTTTTTCCCTTATGCTTTTGATGTATTTGTTATTTCATGTGTGTAAATAAACCCAAGGTTTAGAGATTGAAACAAACCTATAATGAGCTCTATCGACATTCAACCTCTGAAATTTCATGTACAGGCTCACACAGAGATAGTAGACAATCCAAAAAGTTTAGTTCTTTGGGATAATAGTGACATAAAAGGACTATAAAACTGGACCCCAGGGTGTCTATTTCTGATGCTCCTATCATTTCACCAAATGAAAGATAGATTCAGGTTCCAGATATCTTCCCAATCCTATGCAATAGTTTTTAGCCCCTAGATAATTTGTCTCAGCGTGTTTTTTCAGATAAATTTATTTCTTTCTATATACAATTAATTTAATTAAATTGATCCAAAAAAACTACATTTTACGATATTTGATTGAATTTTTCCTCTTACTCCAGACCCTTTATTGTTTAGGAACTAGACCCTAGTTTCTCAAAAATAATAAAATATTTGGTGAACCTGACTTACTTCGAACAAATCTAAAACCTTATGTACCCTTAGGGTTTTTCCTTCATATTTTTGTACAAAAATTTAATTTCAAAAATTTAATTTTTGTATAAATTTTTGTGCATTAATTCTATTCAAATATTGGTTTAGAATTTAAATTATTGCAATAGTTTTCAAAAATTATAAAACCCTAGATTTTCAAACTAGGTCCTCAAACCCTAAGCCTACCTACCTCCTTTACAATTTTTAGAAAAATATTTTGGAATTTTTGTAAATTGTTTCAAGTGTCAAAAATATATTCAAAATCTCAATATTAGTAGTTATTTTATGCAAAAATTAAATTTTAAATTTCTAATTTTTGTATAAAATTTTGTGCATTAATTCTATTCAAAGTATTATTTTAAACTTTAAATTATAACAATAATTTTCAAAATTCTAAAACCCTAACCCAAAAACCCTGGATTCCTAAACTAGGTCCTAAAACCTCAAGCCTTCCTTGCAATTTTTAGAAAAATATTTTTGAATTTTTGCAAATTGTTTAAAGTGCTAAAAATATTTTTAGAATCTCTATGTTAGTAGTTATTATTGCATTCATTTGTTTAATAATACTTTTACATATTCTTTTTGGTGAAAGAAATAAAATGGCCACTAAGGCACTTCTCTCTCATCCCATAGATCAATTTTTAAATTTTTCTCATAATTATGACAATGAATGGACAAATTTGCAAAATTGCACATTAGCTAAAAATGTGAAAAATGATTTCATTTACAATGAAGATAATTACTATTGTTGTAATGAGGAATATGATGATACATGTGAAAGTGATAGTGAAAAAAAATTAGATGCATCTTCTTCTCTCAAACCTATCTCTTTTATTCCTTCTTCTAAACAAAATAATTTTGACAAATGAGAAATGTACTTTTCACCTCATTCTCCTATGCACAATGCACCAAATGAACAAATTAGACATGCACTTCCAAGTGAACCTCTTATTGGTGAAAATTTTCTTCCATATGAACCCGATCTCTCTCTCTTTTACTATTTCTATGTTCAAAATACAATAATACAAACACAATAAAATCAAATTACCAATACATAGTTCAAATGATGCATCTCATTCTCTCAACTCTACTTTATCAAAAGAATGTCTAAATGATAACTCTCTTGCTCTTACCTCTCATAGTGAAAATGACAATGCATGCATTCCATCCATGGATAACATAGATGCACATAATATTCCAAATTCACATGATAATTTATTGCATATTAGAAAATAATCAAATTCTTCTCTTACACCTCTCCCTAGTGACACTGAATATGATAGTGAACATGCAAATGAATATGCAAATGAGAGTGACTATGAACAATATCTTGTCTATGATAATTCATGGAATAATGATGATTCTTATGTACATAGTGAAGAAGAAAATACATAGCATGATTCTAACTCTTCTCTCATTCTTCCTCTCAAACATAATGCACTACCAAATGTTATTTCTACTTCTATGCATGATTCTGTTTCAAATAATACACATGTTAATGATAACATCGCATCCTTTACTCAATTAGAATGTGATTCACTAAAACATAAAGATACCAATGAATCTCCCAAGCCACCCCCTAATATAATAACACCTATTTCTCACTCTTCACCTAAAGAGAATGGTAGCTCACATCCCTCTACCAAGGTCCAAGTTACCATTCCTCCAAAGGTTCAAGTGAGCACACTCCCTCTCTATGATCCAATTTCTAAATGTAGCATTCTCATGGCTAAAATTAATGATCAAATTCAATGATTAAATGAACCACTTCAAGATGCTAATATACCATCCCAAGAGATTATTTATTTGATGCATGTAGTTGGTGAATTATAACACCAAGTACATCTCCTTACCTTGGAAAACAAGGCTTATAAGTCTTGGATGGATGCCAATTATTTACACGGTAACCCTCTTTTGAAGACATTTGTAAAAGCTTCATTGCCTAAGAATTTCTAGATACCACCATTGCCTCACTTTGATGAAACTCGAGATCCATTCATGCACCTTCAAGCCTTTTAGAAGGCTTTGCCATCTCATGTGAGTCCTTTGATTCTATTGAAGTTGTTCCAATAGATATTAGTGGAGGAAGCACAAAATTGTTCTTTCATCTACTCCTTGTTGGTTCCTTGCACACATATGATGACTTAGAGGAGGCATTTCTCAGATATTACATAGCAAATATGGGCCCTCATGTTACATATGAGAAACTTGTCACATTGCATCAAAATACTTCAGAGCCTGTTAGTGATTATATCTTATGATTCAAGGCTCACATGTTAAGATTGATCTACAAACTCGCAGATTTAGAGATTCAACATATAATTATTAAGGGGCTTCACCAACCTCTCCTCGAGCATCTATTATATCAAATAAAGTCCTCTTTTAGGCACTTATGCTATATAGTTCTAACCTTGGAAAATAAATTGAGATTGATTGAGGCAGATTTTTTTGATCACATTACTCTAGATTTCATAGAATTACCTCCATCTATAGCTCCTAACACACATCATCCACCATGTCCTAAACAAGATAGGAGACCTCAATCAGAAAAGCAAAAAGTTAAGACTAGAGAGCTAGTTTCCAGAGCACAACCTATAGTATGCACTACAGAGAACAACAACAAAGCACCGCTACAGTTTGATTCAGAGTGGGATATCCCATGTGCCATATTATTAACACTACTAGATAGGAGGTTAATCACATTACCTTCTACTCATCGACGAGATCCACATCTCTTACATAGTTAGCCACATTAGCCCTTTTGTAACTATCATCGTATCCATGGACACAAAGATAATGATTGTTATGGACTCAAAGATTACATTAATAGATGTGTTGATAATGACATCATAACATTCACATAGGGGTCACTAAGATCTCCTCCATCATGGATTCCTATAGCTCATTTCTCTACGGTTGAGTCTGTTGTCCCCCAAAAAATATCGCTCATTTTTGGGACAACATTTGAACTATTTTGGTCCTACAGACCAAAATCCTCTCTTCCCATTTCAAAAATTGTTCTGAGCATTCAGGTTCTTCATTTTTCAAAGCTTTCTTAGAAATCTATGGATCTGCAGGCTTGAATCTATGGACTCTGCAGGAAGAAAATCTACAGACTATGTAGGAAGAAAATCTATGGACTCTACAGGCCAAGTTCTACGGGCTTCGCGGGTTGATTTCTACGGACTCTGCAGGAAAGAAGCAAGCTCTCAACACTTAGGCGATTTCAAAGTTGGTTTAACCAAAAGAGTTCATCGGCAAGATTCTAAGCAAGGATTAAACCATTGAATCATTGAACCTTGGAACAATTTGGTTCAACGGGTTCAATGGTTCAAAGGTTGAAGGTGCAGTTGGTTCAAGCAGACAAAGGACTTAGCCAAATAAAGGGATTGAACCGATTGAACCATTGAACCGTTGAACCAAAGTTGGTTCAATCGGTAGGTTCAAGGGGCTGCCCCAAAGCCAAAGGAACAAGTGCCCTTGCGGAGGGCGGTGAACCAAGGCCTATAACCCTTGCGGAGGGCAGTGAGAAAAAATAGACAAAGTGAATTCCTTCAGGAAAATGAACAAGGCAAAGGACAAAGCGAAATCCTTTGGACAATTTGTCTGAAGGAATTTGCTCGAAAAACAAAGCAAAGCCCAGCAGAAAGACAAGGCAAGGAAGATTTCCTTCAGACATTTTGTCTGAAGGAAATAAAGGATAAAGCCCGCCAAAAGAAAGAAGCCCAAAGGCCATCTAAAGACCACTCGAAGGGAAAATACCCTTGCGGGGGGCTCTTCCTGACCTAAAGCAGACCGTTTCTCAAGGCCCCGAAGGGTAGGTCCCCTCTGGGAAAGATCAAATGATAAAGCTGAGGGAATTGCCAATGAAAGTGACGTGCCCACAGACGTCAAAGTCACAACAATGAAATAGCTATTGATCTTTGTAGGTTTAAGCACGGACCTAAATGCATTCAAAGGCTTTAAGGCAGGGGCCAAAAGGAAGAACTACTGAGAGGAGTGTAAAGAGACAGTAAAGCTGGGAACGTAGCCTCGAGAGCTTAAATTCCAAGAAGAGACAAAGCTGGAAAAGAAAAAAGCAAAAAGAGCGAAAAGCCTAAAATATCTACGTATAAGTAATTTTAGTAGGTGGAATAGTCCAATAAGCAAATATTTTGGATTGCAAACATTGAAGGCATAACTTGTTAGTCTCCTTTGGAGTAAAGACAAAATGGACAGCTGCACAGACGTCAGAGGGGACAAACCAGAAGATCCAAACCCAAGAAAAGACATATTAGATGAATGGACACACCATAATTAAGGCAATTCACTGTTCCAAGCATGGTCCCTCCAGATAGAACTAAAAATGCATTGACAGCATTGACTGCAGCATGGGTCATCCCATGGGAGAGAGCGCCAAGCCTTGCTTGGTGCCTATATATTGTAATCTCTTTTATTGTTTTAAGGAGATCTTCCCAAATATAGAAACAAAACTCTACCCAAATTGAAAGGCGAATACTGAGACTTTGAGCTCAAATTGTATTTCATATTATTTTATCTGAATGAGAAAGTAAGTGATTCGCAGACTTTGTGCTGTATAACTTGTACCATTTTAGGAGATTGTTCTTATGTCTGTCTTCTGAATGTGTTCTTGTTTATTTAATTTAACAAGCAGAGCTAGTGGAAGTGATAAGGAAGGTGTCCTGAAACCAGTTACTTTCAGACTTTGTGCTGACATAATTGTTTTCAGTATGTGTTTTTTTTTTCTATTTTTGTGTAAAGGACCTTGGGATGATTTTGTGCTCCCATTGTTCTTCGTACCTCACTCTAGGGTAGTCAAGGTGGAGACTTTGAGCTACATCTTAGACTGTTGGTTACTTTGGACCCGATTACCAGTCACTTGTTACCAGAAAGAATCTCGCTGTTTGCAAGAACAAGCACTTCTGAAAGAAGAGAAGTGCCTTCTATTACTTCACCAAGGTTTCTACTATCAAGGAAGGGATATGGCTCTTAGATGAATGTTACTTCTAAAAGAAGAGAAGTGCCTTCACCAATCACCTAGGATTTCTCCTCTATTTTTTAGCATCATCTTTGAAAAAAGAGAGATGGATGGTTCATTCCACCCCTGTGTCTTACTTTATGCTTATATATATATATATAGTATATAGCCTTTGCATATTTAATAGGGAACCTCCCCTTGATGAGAGGAGAGATTTGTCCTCTTTGGATGTGGTAAACTTGCAACATTGGACAACCAATCTCCCTCTGTTGTGGTGATAGGAACTATTTTGGTCACCAGTTAGTTGGCTGACAAAATATTCACCCAACAATTTTTGGCAACTTCGCTGGGGACACAGTAATTTTGTGTAATTTGGAACATCAAGTTTCAGATTGAAACATCACCTATGTCTTACCCATAATCATTATAACCCTTATCCATTACAAACTTTGGTGACTCCATTCCACATCTTACCCATTATCATTATAGCCTTTCCATCTTCCTCCATCTCTATTATTTTATCTGGTCTACAAAACCAGAGCTGCTGGAAAAGAGTGCACAGTTTGAAGCCTCAAGCCTCAAGATGAAGCAGGGCCAGTTCTTTTCCATTTTTTGTTCTGTAATCTAGCCACTCCACCCAGATTTGTAATCCCTATTTGTCATAATTAAATCATGGCAGTTCGAGGCCCCTGGGGTAACTCTTTTGGCCCACTCAACTTGACTCCACCTCTGCATGAACTTCCACGCAGTTCAAGAAAACATTTCCCCAAATTCTTTGGTGATGGGAAGGTCCATCTTGATGAACACATTACAGCTTTTAGCATAGCCTATGGTGTAATAGGGGTGGAATTTGAAGACATAACGGTCAGGCTATTCATGGAGACACTACAAGGCACTTCTGCAGATTGGTTCTACCATCTGCAAGCTAGATCAGTGACTGACTAGGATACACTCAAAGCTAAGTTTGAAGCCAGGTTGAAGCCTGCAGAGGATGCACATGCTTTGTTGGCTCAACTCACTCAGATGAAGAAGGAACCTCATGAGCCTATGAGGGATTTTATTGCTAGGTTCAACAAGTTGAGGCACAAGATTCCCATGGTCACCCAACTGACACCTTAGAATCTCAAATGCTTCTTCATCAACTCACAACTGCTTGAAGTGAGTTTTCTATTGAGACGGGCTAGACACATAGACCTTGAGGTTGCTCAAGACTTGGCTACTGAGCTAGAAGATGACCTTATCTTGTCAGGAAAGATAAGGAGAGATCCTAACAGAGGTAAACCCTCTTCATCTTTTGAATACTCACCCACAGCCACCATTGACCCAATGGTACAAAAGCTGGCAAATGAACTGCTAGCCTTGAAAAGACAAGTGGCACAAGGTATGTCTTCTGCTCCTTCATATAGAGATGTACCAAGAAAGACATTTCCCAATCAGCCATATCAAGGCAATGCTACCAGAAGTCAAGGGCAACCAAATCGTCTTCCTCTCCCATAGAGGAACCTTGCCCTTGAAGCACCTCCAACCAACTCAACAGTGGGATATCTGGAAATAGAACATGTTTCCTATTTCCATCCTGAGTTCGAGCAAGAAAATGATGTTGGTCTCTTCATGGAGGATCAAGAAGAATCAGCTGGCGACTCCCACATTGGTTTTCTAAATTTTCAGGATGAACCCAAAAGTGAAGGTGAAGCAGTCGAAGGATCATACGTAGTATTCACCAGGTCTAAAAATTAGTCAGCCCAATGGGCCGACTAAGAGAAGATAGAGGAGTGACCCCAACTAGCAATTTCAATTGCTGAGCATAGAACCCCTCTTCCTTTCCAGTCAAAGGACCTGGTGATTACCAAAGAAGTAAGTACATCGAACATCTCTGCACCTTCTAATTCAAATTCACAGATCAGTCATCCCCCTCCCAAAAACCAAAAGGATGAACTCCCATCCTCTCTTCCAAGTCCATCTCAGTCATTTGCCATGATTGATCATATCAAGAAATCTGAAATTCAAATGACTGAGTTTGAATCCCTACAAGCCAATCCTGAGCAATTAAACATTGGTGGAGAACCAGGTGCAGACCTGTCTGAGGCAAAGATTGTGGTTACCCAAATGTTAGCCCCTGTTGCTCAAATTTTGTTTAAGCCTTCAGGTAGGGGTAATTACTTCTTGACCATAGAGGACGCTCATGTCCCAGCTGATGAAAGTCCTATAGTTGGCAATCCAGGATTTCATCCAAACAAGGCATCCAAAAAATTGGTAGGGCACAATACAAATCAAGAAGGATCTTCCATCTCCCATGAAGAGAAATATGATAGAAGATCAACTTATGATGATGCTTGGATCCTGGAATCCGATGGCAGCAATTCTTCCACAACTGGATGTGGATCTCTATGGCTCGGATTGAAGACTACTCAGGGTGAAGAGGTCAAACTCCTTCACACCAAAGGAGATGCTGAGCTGATGGTTTATCAGGAGTTTGATGCTGACAATCAAAGCATGTGCTGGATTGAACCAACAGAACAACAAGTTATGATGGTGGACCATACTGTTGTATTCTGAAGTTAGCAAAAGGAACTCTTCACTAAGAGAGCAAGGAGTTATGGTTTTTAGTTTGAAGACCACATCCTGCCATGGGGCAAGAAGAAGAAAGAGCCAAGAGGAAAACACAGAAAATTGGTTTCCTGGTGGAGAGTTCCATTCACCCATCACCATTTATGGGGAAAAAATGGTTTCTAGCTGGTTTATCAGGATGGCACACCATTTTCATTGTCTCATGGTGGGTGGCATCTGAAGTGCTTCAAATCTTGAGGCATCAAATAAGATCATCTGTAAATATGTATATTTGTATAGTCTTTAGCTCTTTTTTGTGCTTTTTATTTTCATTTTTGGAGCCTTTCTTTTTGGGTAGCATGACTCCGTAGCCCAATGGCACACTTCAAGGCACTGGAGATTTTGGTTTCTACTCCCCTTAGCTGTTTTAAGTTTTCAAATGAAGAAAGTTCCCCAACTAGAGCCATCTATTGTCCCCCAAAAAATATCGCTCATTTTTGGGACAAAATTTGAACTATTTTGGTCCTACAGACCAAAATCCTCTCTTCCCAGTTCAAAAATTGTTCTGAACATTCAGGTTCTTCATTTTTCAAAGCTTTCTCAAAAATATATAGACTATGCAGGTTTGAATCTATGGACTCTATAGGCTTGAATCTACGGACTCTACAGGAAAAAAAATTATGGACTTTGTAGGAAGAAAATATACGGACTCTGTAGGAAGAAAATCTATGGACTCTGTAGGCCAAGTTCTATGGGCATCACAAGTTGATTTCTACAAACTCTACAGGAAATAAGAAAGCTCTCAACACTTCGGCGATTTCAAAGTTGGTTCAAACAAAAGAGTTCATTGACAAGATTATAAAAAAGGATTGAACCATTGAACCGTTGAACCTTGGAACAATTTGGTTCAATGGGTTCAATGGTTCAAAGGTTCAACGCACGGTTGGTTCAAATAGACAAAGGACTTAGCCAAATAAAGGGATTGAACCGATTGAACCATTGAACCAAAGTTGGTTTAATCGATTGGTTCAATCGATAGGTTCAAGGGGCTGCCCCAAAGCCAAAGGAACAAGTTCCCTTGCGAAGGGCGGTGAATCAAGGCCTAGAACCCTTACGGAGGGCAACGAGCAAAAATAGACAAAGTGAATTCCTTCGGGAAAATGAACAAGGCAAAGGACAAAGCGAAATCCTTTAGATAATTTATCTGAAGGAATTCACCCAAAAAATAAAGCAAAGCCCGGTGAAAAGATAAGGCAAAGAAGATTTCCTTCAAACAAATTGCCTAAAGGAATTCCTTCAGACATTTTGTCTGAAGGAAATAAAGGATAAAGCCCGTTAGAAGAAAGAAGCCTGAAGGCCATCTGAAGACTGCTCGAAGGGAAGATAGCCTTGCGGGGGGCTCTTCCCGACCCAAAGCAGACCATTTCTCAAGGCCCCAAAGGGCAGGTCCCCTCTGGGAAAGATCAAATGACAAAGCCAAAGGAATTGCCGAGGAAAGTGATGTGCCCACAGATGTCAAAGTCATAACAATGAAATAGCCGTTGATCTTTGTAGGTTTAAGTGCGGACCCGAATGCATTCAAAGGCTTTAAGGCCAAGGACAAAAGGAAGAACCGCTAAGAGGAGCGTAAAGAGCCAATAAAGCTGGGAACGTAACCCTGAGAGCTTAAATTCCAGGAAGAGACTAAGCTAGAAAAGACAAAAGCAGAAAGAGGGAAAAGCCTGAAATATCTATGTAGAAGTAATTTCAATAGGTGGAACAGTCCACTAAGCAAATATTTTAGATTGTAAACATTGAAGGCACGGCCTGTTAGTCTCCTTTGGAGTAAAGACAAAATGGATAGCTATGCAGACGTCAGAGGAGACAGACCAGAAGATCTATTCCCAGGAAGAGACATATTAGATGAATGGACATGCCATAATTAAGGCAATGCGCTATTCCAAGCATGGTCCCTCTAGATAGAACTGAAAAGGCATTGAAGGTGTTGACTGTAGCATGGGCCGTGCCATGGGAGAGAGTGCCAAGCCTTGCTTGGTGCCCATATATTGTAATCTCTTTTATTGTTTTAATGAGATCTTCTCGAATAGAGAAACAAAACTCTACCCAAATTGAAAGCCGAATACTAAGACTTTGAGCTTAGAATGTATTTCATATTATTTTATCTGAATGAGAAAGTAAGTGATTCGCAGACTTTGTGCTGTATAGCTTGTACCATTTTAGGAGATTGTTCTTATGTCTGTCTTCTGAATTTGTTCTTTTTTATTTAATTTAACAAGTAGAGCTAGTGGAAGTGATAAGGAAGGTGTCCTGAAACCAGTTACTTTCAGACTTTGTGCTAACATAATTATTTTCAGTGTGTGTGTGTGTTTTTTTTTCTATTTCTGTGTAAAGGACCTTGGGATGACTTTGTGCCCCCATTGTTCTTCGTACCTCACTCTAGGGTATTCAAGGTGGAGACTTTGAGCTACATCTTAGATTGCTAGTTACTTTGGACCCGGTTACTAGTCACTTGTTACCAGAAAGAGTCCTGTTGTTTACAAGAGCAAGCACTTCTAAAAGAAGAGAAGTGTCTTCTATCACTTCACTAGGATTTCTACTATCCAGGAAGGGATATGGCTCTTGGCTGAATGTTACTTCTGAAAGAAGAGAAGTGCCTTCACCAATCACCCAAGATTTCTCCTCTATTTTTTAGCATCATCTTTGAAAAAAGAGAGATGGATGGTTCAATCCACCCCTGTGTCTTACTTTCTGCTTATATATATAGTATATAGCCTTCACATATTTAATAGGGAACCTCCCCTTGATGAGAGGAGAGATTTTTCCCCTTTGGATGTGGTAAACTTACAACATTGGATGACCAATCTCCCTATGCTATGGTGATAGGAGCTATTTTGGTCACCAGTTAGTTGGTCGACAAAATATTCACCCAACAGAGTCATCCCAGGACATTCTTTCACCATAATCATCAATTACTCATCATGAAAGTAATGTAGCTTCTAAGACAGAGCCTCATAGGAGATCTCCTATTATACCTATTCAAAAGATTTGGAAACTAGTACAATGAGAACAACCTACATATAACACTGTAGTCAGATGAGTACATAGTGTAGTTCCATATACATATCTAGCATAGTCACCATAATAGAGTACCACTTCAAAGAGATATTCACTACGACCAAGTTTTTTGGGTCCTATCTCACATAACAACCTATTATGGTAAGATTAGATGAACCCACATCACAGAGTATTGATTCAAAGAGATATTCATTACGGTCAAGTTTTCTGGGTCCTATATCATGTAGCAACCTGCTATGGTTAAGATTAGATGATCCTCTATCATAGATTACATTTACAACTCAATTTATTGCTCAATCATATGCATGAAAATAGAGGCCATGGTATTACTTCATGCAACAATCCACTATGATTGCAGACATATGAGATTCTTCACATCACACAAATTCAATTGCACATCTAGTAAGGTTACATTTGGCAGAGTCTCCATGCATAGCTATAGTTAGTACACAATAGATAATATTAGATACAATGTATGTTCCTACTAACATGAGTAGTATGGGCACTTGTTTAGTTGTCCATCAAGGTTCAAATAGATATATGACACACATTCATACTGACATTAGTTCATAGCTTCACTTCACAGGGCAATGACAGAGCCAAAGGGCAAAACTTTGTATTCTTGAGCCACCTACTCAAAGGGATTGGACACACAGTCTAAAAATTGAATAGCACATACATGATTACATAGTTTCACTTAATGGGCAATAATGGAGCCAAAGGACCAACCTTTGCATTATTGAGCCACTCTTGGTGAATTGAGCACAAAACACTCTCTTACATCCTCTTTTACTAACAACTAACATTCTTAGTTCCAAACAACCATCCCTAAACTAAACCACATTAGCCAAATTTTGATCTTACCAATATCCCATTTTACCAAGATTAAACCAGTTCACTTTGTCAATATAACTTGCCAGTTAAAAAACTAACCAAAGTTTTACTCACATATGGTTACAAAGCAAACATATACATCACACTTATCAACATATCATGAATAATAAAATCACATCACAAACAACATTTTGCCAAAACATCTGCAATCTCAAAATCAATACCAAATCAACTAATTTTAAATCAATCATTTACAAATTAATATACCAATATATTCCAAAATCCATAACATAATACACATGAGCCAAAATCAAAAAAATATCCATATATATGACAAATTTTTCAAAACATATACATCGTATCAAGGTAAAATCAATCATGAATGGGTGTCATTCCCTCACTCTCAGTCTCACTCTCCCCACTGGTACTAGTCTGATAACCCACTCTAGCACTCGATGACCCCACACCTCCTCAAGCTCCTGAATGCCTCTTAAAATGACTCTCTCATTCCAATAGCCAACCGTACTCCTCAAGCAAGTCTACATATCACCACTAAAGATTTGTGTACTTATCCATAATCCTCATACTCACTAAACCATAATCAGGTGGGGGCATCCTATGCCTATCTACCTCAGCCCTCAGCTCATCTCTCTCTCTTGCTGCTCTAACATATGCAGTTGTAACTATAGTATCTCTATCAAATAAATGAGCATAAACACTAATTGTCACTATCACTCGCTCTATCAAACCCTCCTCCACTGCATCATCAGGAACATATCGTGTGAGCTCTCAAAGTGTCAACTCAATGATGGTCTCCCAAAACCCATCATCTCCACTTCCTACCCTAGCTTATGCTTCATCCTACATACCTCCCACTCCACCTGAACACAAATTACAACACTACGTTAGATATATACTTTCAAATCAAACTAAAGCACAAAATTGTACACATATCAAATATAATTTCTACTTACCTCCCATCATCTGGATTAACACAGAATCCTTATACTCGAGACCATTCTCTCCATCAATAGTATACAATGGAGCCTACCGATGCCTAGCCCACTATGTGGTATATGCCTCTGTACATCCAACATCATCTACATTAGGAATATATATAGCTGTGTCTTGCACATCTATAGGTAGTGGTGCTAACTTAGCCTGAGTAGGCCTCGTACGAGCTCCTACCCTCATCTATGCCCATGCACTCTTCACCCATACCTATGATATAGGGGGCACATCCTATGGTACCCCAAAAAACTATCTAGTCATGTGATCATACTAAAAGTGCTCATACACTCCAACTCAGTGGTCATGTATCCAATAATTGATGCTCATATACCATAACTACACTCCATCCTCAGCCCACTCAAGAAATCCTCTATAGGGCCTCAATATGATATCATGAGCTACCAATATGTCTAAAAATCATGTATAATTATCTATCCCAGGAGATCGAGTATCTAATGTACTCATACATCACTCCCAAAATGGTCATAGATGTGCCCACTCTAGCTTATGTAACCCAATCGATCACACAATTACAATATGCTCATAATCCCAACAATGCAATAAGGTAACTGCACTCACACCACCAATGAATGCCTCTTGGGTAAACCTATAAATATCCTTGTATAGGTGGGAAAGTATAGTCCTACCCCATGAGAACATAGTGTCGTATATCTCAACACTACAAACAATCCTATGCATCTTATATGCAATTGACACTCCACTCCTATCCACAACAACAAACAAAGCAAATGACATGGCCAACCACTTCGATAGATTTAGAACACTAGATTTTACTATAAATGATAACAACACATCACTATCACTACTTCTCTGATGTATGCCAGAGGTGACGTTAGCAAAATACAAGGATGCATGGTGAATAACATCAATATCTATGTCATCATGCAATGCCATCCACCATCCACTAACTGGCAAATGCAAAACTTGATACACAACCTCCAAAGTCACAATAATCTCCCCTCTATGAAGACAAAAAGTACATGTATATGTATTCCACCTCTCACATAAGGTTGTAATCAGATACCTATCTGACTGCACTATGTTTAGGTCACATATATGACCTAGCCCTGACTTATCCATGATAGCTCTCTCATCAATAGACAATGGTAACATCCTCAATATTTCCATCACCTGACCTCTACAAAACTCTCTCATCATACCTCAACCTAAAAAACCCCAAAAAATAACACATATATCAGTCAACCATGCCAAACTAAACAACCAAGCTAAAAAACAACAAGTAACAAATCATAATCTCAAAAAATTAGGCCCAGTGGATAAAAACACTACAAGAAGGACACTAGCACTGGACAGGAGCATTAGAACCTAGATAATAACACTGAACCCTAGATAAGAGTGTTGAATCCTAGATAAGAGCACTGGAATTAGTGAAAATTTTCCTAGGCTACTTTAAAAGGCCTCAAAACATCAAAAATAGGGTTTTAAATAAGAAAAAATCAAGCATTTTATCTACTTACTAAGATAACATCACCACCAACCTAAATCTAGGCTGCCAATTGATCAAATTAGGTCATGGTAGGTGCTTGTCTCCTTGGAATATCTCTCACTCCAGAGCTCCAAAAATCTCAACCTAGTCAATATGCAAATGAATCGAGAATCAATCCAATTTCTTATATTACGCAACTTTCTCAATCAAAGCAAGATACTATTTTGGCCTATAACTAGAACCTCGTAACTCCATTTTGCAAAGTATTTTCTTCTAAGGAATCATGACAATGGTACCTTTGACATCACATGAGCTTCACTAGCTTAATACTCTATTTTACTACTACAACATGCACATCTCTATATTTATCTTACACCTAGACATACACCTTGATCATCACCAATTAAAACTTATTCAGATTTAAACAACTCAATCTAATCAATCAAATAAACTCTTAATAAATTCAACACATTCCAAACTTACATCTATTCCTACGCCACTAGTCATCACTTTTGGCTCAAACTCTTCTATTACATGATCTCATCCCTATCCCCAAAAGGGGGTATCATTCCTACTATTCCTATTCCTACACTTACCCAACATGCTTATCCACTCTCATAGGTGGATAAACCATGGTTTATATGCATCCAACAGTTAGATTATCAAATTCAACTTAGATTAGTCAAAATATACAGTGATTCAAATTACATGGGTCACTTAGCATTACTCAGGGAATTCATAGGGATACACCTTCAAATTATAGATACATAGACTATTCAAATACAGTGGTTTAGATCATATGGATCCATAATGATTTTAGCTTATAGGTATATAGACTATTCAGATATAGTGGTTTAGATCATATGGATCCATAATGATTTTAGCTTATAGGTACACATATTATTCATATACAGTGGTTCAAATACTATGGATCCATAGTGATTTCAGCTTACAGGTAGATAGACTATTTAGATATAGTGGTTCAAATTATATAGATTCATAGTGACTTTGATATAAATTTAGACTCAGATACTAGATTTGGGGGCATGTACATTACTACACATCTCATACATACAACTTCATACATCATGACACAGTTATAAGACTAGATAGTAGATTATAGGCATAGTGCAGAGCACAGTGCTTTGATCTCCAATTTTGCACATGGGGCATGGCATGATAGGTCATATCACATGTGCTTATATAGATTACTAGATTATACATATGCATCACTCACATACTAGATTTGGGGGTATGGTACATATGTTCATATTATTCATCATCTAGGATTATATATATTAGAATGGAAAGGCATACCATTTTCTTCTTGCACATTTACCAAAGTTTTTGATTACACCCATCTATACCTAGGTTGTCACCAAGTTGGACCACATAGCCATTTGTAGTGGTTGGTCCATTATATTACCCAGACCCAGACTACACGAGTTTATGTGGGACAAAGGGCATATATTAGTTTTGGGCCTCTAAACACTTCTCAGTTTCGGTTCAGATTATTTAGAGTGGGGGCATGATAAATTTTGTTCTTCATAATATATATATATATATATATATATATATATATATATATATATATATTCTATACACACATTCCAGATTATATGAGCTTATGTGGGATAGAGGATAGACATTGAATTTGGGCCTCTAATCATTTCTCATTTTTAATCAGATTTAACATAGGGGCTAAGCATTGCCCTCATTTTTTATGTTACATGGATTCCAAATTCAAATTTAGTATAGGTGTCATCTATTTCAAGGATTCCTTCTTTCTCCAGGCATTATTTAGCTCTCTATCCACTTCTCTGGCTAGGAAGTGAGTTGGACCCTTTTGTAGCACATTCATTTCTACATAGGTAGGTTCAGGTATGCATTTTATTTTCTTTTTTTTACTCTAGTACTTCATTTCATTACATCACTAGATTAAAAGTGGGGCAAATGTATACAACCTAAATTGGTAAAGCAACCACACATATCTTGTCTTTTCACAGTCCTTTCACAGAAGACTTTAACTAGAGAATATGAGCTTTGTTCATATTTAGCCATGTTTTTCATTTTACTCATCTTGGTCTTATTTCATGCCCGAGTCACCTTTTTGCCTATTTCTAGTCATCTTGAGCCTTTCAAACAGTCATTCCACCTCAACCAGGTCATATTTCCCATGCATATTCCAACCCCTAGGTCTCGAGCCTATAGGACAGGAGCATTGGGATTGGAATATAGAGCTGGACCCTACGGTGTCCATTTCCAATGCTCTTATCCAATGTCAATTAGAGCTCTAACGGTCAATTTTCCTTGCTTAATGAGTCCCAACCCCTTTTTTAGCTTCATCCTTAAGTTTTCCAATATCAGCCAAATGTGAATAAAGTTCTCAAATTCAAAACAAAGAGTCTCCTATATAAAGGAATTCACAAGGAATTTTATATCTATCACTTACTACTTTGACATATTACATAATATAAATCAGTCAATAGTATAGCTCAACATTCTACATCACACATGGATTTGCATGCTTGATCAAGGAAGGGCCTAGATGAAAGTTCATTCTTGCATCTATCATGTGCATTGATTATGCATGTTCCTTAAGGGAAAACTATATTTGATCTGAGACCCTAGCTTGAAGGTTAATGTAGGCAATGATCAGGACAATAGGGGTTCTAGATCGTGTGATCATACTTCCCCTAAACCAATTTTTCCTCCTTAAATTTTTGATGTATTTTTTATTTTGTGTGTGTAGATAGACCCAAGGTTTGGAGATTTAAATGGACCTATAGTGAGCTCTATCGATATTTACCCTCCAAAATATCATGTACAAGCTCACACAGAGACAACAAACATAACCCAAAAAGTTTAGATCTCTAGGACAATAGCGGCATAAAAGGACTATAGTCCCAGACCCCAAGGTGTCCATTTTTATCACTCTTATCCTTTCACCAAATTAAAGATAAATTTAGGTTCCAGATATCTTCCCAGTCATGTGTAGTAGTTTTTAACCCTTGGATCATTCATCTTAGCCTGTTTTTCTAGATAAGTTTATTTATTTCTATATGCAATTAATTTAATTAAATTGATTAAAAAAACTATATTTTAATGTATTTGATTGGATTTTTCCTCTTATTCTATACCCTTTATTGTTTAGGAACTAGACCTTAGTTTCCCAAAAATAATAAAACATTACTAATAACATGTCATCCACATAGAGAACTACAATAATTTTTTTTATCACCAACCTATTTGAAATAGTCACAATGATTAGTTTTGATTTGTACGAACTCATGTAGATCTCTTCCTCAAGCTTCCCATGCAAAATTTTTGTTTTTACATGCATATATTTTACTCCAAGATTGGAAGCAAAAATAACAACCAAAATAAATCTAATAGAAGGTAGCTTGGCAACAAGAGAAAAAATCTCACTAAAATCAATAACCTCCATGTGGGAAAATCCATTTTCAACCAACAAACTTTATAATAATATAATTTTACTTTTGAATTGAATTTATTCTTAAGCATCCATATGTAACTAATTGTAGACTCCAAATTTGGTATAAGACTAGCTATTTTCTATGGTACTAATTTGTTTTTGTGCATATGGATCATTGGTGTAAATTAGGATCTTATTGGAGTGTTTTTATGTGTGTTGGGCCTCGTATTACCTTCCCTTTCCTTATGTTGTCATTATAACTTTAATTTATGTTTACTTTGGGTCAATGATAATACCACCATTCAATTTATAATACTTGAAAACATACTTATCAACTATCCCCCATAGTATGACTCTATATACTCTTGGAATGTCCAAAACACTATCTTAGATTTGCTTAGTATCCCTAACCAAATTAAGACTAGTACATGGGCCCCTTTCTCCATTTTACCACTTTTTTTGGTTTTTGTGCCCCATTTGTTGACTTTCCCACCTTTTTATTATTGGCTTGAATGCCATTAAGGTATTAATCTGAATTCAAGAAGTCTATAAGTATAAAAATACATTAATGCATTTAGCAAGAAATATTTGGAATTAATAAGCTATTTATTGAAGTTTAAGGGAATAATTACATGATTAAAACAACATCCCTTGTACCAAAAGCATAATTTAAGATGTAGTGAAAAATAAAATCATAAATACTAATTTCTTACATCTCATACATATGGATAATGGCCAAGATATTCCTACTACATTGGATTTCTTCCTAGAATGCATGAGTGATTATTTATAGATTGTCAAAGAATAGGGGCCTAACTGAGGTAGTTATGCTATTACAAGATGATTTGATCCAATTAGGGTTTTGGAGAAGGAGAATAAATTATAGGAGATTCAAAACTCAATTCAAAAACCTAAGAGAGGTTTCTGACTAATAGGAATAGACAAAGGCACTTAAAAAATATCATCAAAATTTGATATCATCTAACCAAGATCAAAGTCAATGAATATGATATTACTCAACCTACCAAGATTGAACAACTATGATCCTGGTTTAAGTTGGATCGAATATCTATAATCCCAATCATTTTTTACACCTTTTTAGATCGACTCAAAATTTTAGGGTTTGCTTGGGGTTATTTCTTACCTTGTTTTAAGCCTCTGACAACACACATGTAAGTGAAAACTCAAGTATTTATTTAGGAAATATATTTGTCAAATTTAAAGCATTTAATTAACTCTAATTCCCGTAATTAAGTATATATTTGCTATCATATTGTTATATTATGTTTAAATTTTAATCACACATTATTTAGTATGGCTTAGTGTAGTGCCCCTCAACCTAAATCTACTTTACAATACTAATAGTTAGCCCATGCCCAATTACACCCTTTAGAGTTATATTGTGTCTATATTGCATATTTGATCTAATTTATGTCTAGGGTTTCCTAAACCATTTAATTATTGTTTCATCTTATTAGGGTTTCCCCTTACATTTGCATTGTGTTACTTGCATTTCCTTGCATGTTTTATTTCCTTCTAGTTAGATATCATTATGATTATCATAGATCTAAATATTCTAGAAAATTTCTCATTTGTTTCTCTATTTTCATACTTAGTTCATTGTGCTTATTCCATATCCTAGGTGATTTAACCTTTTAGGGTTTTACACAAGTAATTTCTATGTTTAGTTAAAGGGTTGAGATGTCTAAATCAGTCAAATAAATTGTAATAATTAACCTAATAATTTTTAAATTAATTTAACCTTGATTGACTTCTTTTGAATTTATAATAATAACAACAAAAATGTTTAAATAAAGACTTAGTTCAAAATAGACCATTGCAGATGATCTGGGTTCTGAAACTTGAGTTCTGAGTATCATAAGCAAGATTTTGATATTCATCTATTCACTAGATAATAGCACCCAATTTGGATAGTAGTGCCATCCATGTGTAGTGTCCAATATGTGGTGCTAATGTCCTCTTTGCAGGACTATTTTTATTTTCAAGGAGCACCTACACCTATGTCTGTGTGTTTTGTTCCTCTGAGACTGAATCATGTAGTTGTATATTATACCTATAAAACTTGATTTGATGTGAAAACCCTATTTATATTTGAAAGTGTGATATGATCAAGATTTGAATATATTAGTAGGATGGATTTGACATCCTCAACACCCCACTATGTAGAGAGTTGGCTACATATCAATACTCTGAAGAGGGATTGAGTCTGATGTAGTTATCTCACCTAGTGCTTGATGTATCTGCAAGTGAATGCTAGAATGAGAGTGGCTTTGGATGCCTTGAATGTGATTAAGATTTGGAGTGCTTGAAAATTAGACTTAGGATTACTGTAGATGGTAGTATGCAAAAAATGGGGTAGAATAGGGATAATGTACCTTGATTTTGCACAACTTTGTCTTAGGTTTGAATAAATTTTGCATATATTTTCCAACTAGTCAATAGAGGTAGATTAGACTTGTATTTATAGGGTTCTATTACTTGTGTGGGTAATAAAATGAGCTTAAATCGACCTTAGGAAGGGAACACATTTGAAAAAGTATTCATTGGAAAGAGTTAGGGCTAAGGATAGTAACACCTTGTTGGGGACACTAGCGTCATGTGGTTGTAGTTTCCCAAATATGGCACTAATGTATTTTTGGCAAAATTTTGGGAAAGTTGGATTGGAGATAGAGGTGATAGTTTAGGGACTATGTCTTCATTGGCTATAAGTGAACAAGGTCTATTGAATGGATGAAAATGCAAGTCTAAGGCTCTAGAATAGGTCTATGGAAAGCCTAGAGATAAGGTAACTCAAGTGACACTCTTAGCATCCAATTACTACTTTTAGGTGATTAAATTTGCCCCCCATTTATGCTAGTAATGTAGCAAAGTGAAATGACTAGTAAAAATGATAAAGAAGCATAGCTGGACTTACCTTGGAAGTGAAACTTGTGTGGCTAAGTTTGAAAATGCAAATTTGGATCTACATATGTGAAACATGATCCACAAAAATGTCTTGTAATGAAACATGAAAAAATCAATCCTTACTAATGAGATAATCAAAATTAAAAGAATATGTTGAATGGAAAAAACTGAGTAAGGAGAGAGGAACAGAATGAATACACCTCATTGGGTATGCAAACGAATGCATGAACCTAGTGAAAAGCTGCATTTGTGAAAGTGCATAGTGATCATATCATTGAATAACTTGAACTGAGTTGATGGCTTGCTCAATCCTCATATGGGTGGCTTAAGAAATCAATCCTATTTTGACTCCATCATTGCCCACCCCTAATTTGTGGATCCTAATCTTTATGAATAGCTTGGATAAGATTGTATGTGTGTCAAACCCTCTCATGTAGGTGGCTCAAGAACTCAAGTAGGCCATGAATCCATAATTTCTCCCTATGTGAATTAAATGCATCTATAACTAAAATTCAAAAAGTGATGAAAGTATCTACCTAAGTAAATCTAATTATGTATTCGGATCCATGAGCACTCGGGTATATTAGGTGGCTCTAGGCCACTCGGGGATGTTAACCACTATAGATGGAGTAAGGCATGAATCTAGTGACAACCTAAAATGTTGTAGCAAGTGTATACAATGTAGAGAATGACACGGATTTTTCCATTCCATCTCATCAACCTATCTAAAGTTGAGTATATGGAAACTATGTGCCACACACATGCCCCTACTCTAGTATCTAAGTATAATGAATCTAAATCAAGTATGTAGTAGCTAAATATGTGTGGTGATCTGAATGTATGAGTGATCATGTCATGATTGATGCCTCCATATATGAATAACTAGTATGAATTTGAATTAAAATGACTAAATCTAAGCTTAATTTAAACATAACTAACAAACCTATGACTATATCTATGCAAATCTATATTGTACCTAGTGTATTGGTCTGAATGATTTAGACTATCCTGAAGTTGGGGCTACTTGACAATAACACCCTGTAGTGGACAATAGCACCTTATGGTTCTAGTGTCCCAATCTAGGTGATAATGTTTGTGTGGTCTGATCTTTATGTGGTCTAAACTAACTACTGAACCTCTATTCTATTCTATGTCTACCCTTAGTCTAATCTTTGTAATTGAGCCTGTGTGCTGAAATATATCTGTGAAAAGTAAAATAGGAGATTGATCTCTATTACAACCCATGTAAATTCCCCCTCTTTTGAGGGTAGTTATGAAATATGTGGAAGAACTACCCTTTAAAGAAGTAGCTATGTAAAATGTGTTATCTAGAGCATGATATTCTAATATAATGTACAAATATAACATTGAAATATAATTGTATTTGAATAATAATATAAAATGTAAGATGTATGTTATAATCTAACATTAAACAAGGGTGTCAAGATATATGTAAGTAATGTATAATAACAATAAATTTGAGTAACTACCTAGGGGGATGGGACATGATGTCCACCAAGGCTCCCAAGTAGGATGGGGTAGATGCACGAGGTCTCTCATGGCATCAAAAACTAGGGTGTGTGTGTAATAATCAAATACAAGTGTCATGGTGTAGAAACATACAAAGAAGAAAACATACAAACATATGAGGCACATAAGTAGTAGGCCAAGGGGACACAATACAAGGGACATGGGCACATGTCACTAAATCTAAGAAGGAAGACATACAAGGACATGTTAAAATGTCCACATATGCAAACAATAAATAATTTGGCATAGAGCCAAAAAGAAGGGCATGTTCAAATGTATGCATATAAAAACATGAAAGAGCACACACAAGGGACATGGGCACATGTCCAAGGCATACAAATAGATAAGTGGCATAGAAACCAAGGAACAATGGCATATTCAAATGCCCTCAAAGATGTAGAAAGCATAGTAATGCAATCAAGTCTAATCTAGGAACTAAAAATGAAAGCATGTATAACTATGTAATACAAATATATGTAGATGCCATGATGCATATATACTAAAGTTAACTATTGATAGTCAGCAAAAAAAATAATTGACCAATGTGTTGGGTGAATATTTTGTCGGCCAGCTAACTGGTGACCAAAATAGTTCCTATCACCACAGCATAAGAAGATTGGTCACCCAGGTGTGCAGCTTTACTACATCAACCGAAGACAAATCTCTCCTCTCATCAAGGGGAGGTTCCCTATTAAATATGCGGAGGCTATATACTATATATATATATAAGCAAAAAGTAAGACACGGGGGTAGGATAAACCATCCATCTCTCTTCTTTTAGAGATGATGCTAACAAACAGAGGAGAAATCTTGGGTGATTGGTGAAAATACTTCTCTTCTTTCAGAAGTAACATTCAGCCAAGAGCCAGATCCCTTCCTAGATAGTAGAAATCTTGATGAAATGACAGAAGGCACTTCTCTTCTTTTAGAAGTGCTTGGTCTTGCAAACAATAGGAATCTTTCTGTTAAGTAACTGGTAACCAAAGGTGCAGAGTAAACAACAGCCTAAAATATAGCGCAAAGTCTCCACCTCGACTACCCAAGAGTGAAATACGAAGAAGAATGGGGGCACAAAGTCATCCCAAGGTCCTTTACACAGAAACATAAAAGAAAAACACACACTGAAGACAACTATGACATCACAAAGTTTGAAAGTAGTTGGCTTCAGGACACCTTCCTTATCACCTCCACTAGTCCTGCTTGTTAAATCAAATAAATAAGAATGCTTTTAGAAGATAGACATAAGAACAATCTCCTAAAGTAGCACAAGCTATAAAAGCATAAACTCTGCAAGTAACTTGCTTTCTCATTCAATCAAAGAAATATGAATTACAATTTGAGCTCAAAGTCTCAGTAATGCCTTTCAATTCGAGCAGAGTTTCGCTTCTGGTAAGGGGAAGATCTCCCTTACTAATGAGATAAATTAAAAACTTATAGCAATCACGCAAGGCTTGGCATTCTTTCCCATGGGATAGCCCATGCTGCAGTTAAAGTCTTCAATGTGCCTCCAGTTTTGTCTTGAGGGACCATGTTGGGAATAGTGTATTGCCATAACTATGGCGTGTCCATTCTTCTAACATATCTCTTCTTTGGTATGGACTGTCTGGTCATTTTCTTGATATCTTCATAGCTGTCCAATTTTGCCATTACTTTATGGAAGAAAAACAATCTTGCATCCTTGATTTGGTGTGCCCAGAAGTCTAAGTATACTCGAGCCACTGTTTCACCTACTAGAAATAATTCTTTTGAAAATATTTTTGGTCCTTTGCATTGATCTTCTCTTCCCTATAGCACTTTAAATCTTCGGGCTCTTTGGTTGAACCATCGCTTTAATTGAACTTGCCTTTGGAATCGTCCATGTTTCTTCTTTGTCCTTTATAGCCCTTCTTGTCTAAGTCTTTGGGGGGTCCTTTTTGTGTCTTTGACAAGTGGCAAGTTCCGCTATTATGAAACTCATTAGAAACTTACGAAAAATGGGGTCCATGACATGTTTTTTCTGTGCAACTCCAAAAGGGGAACACAGAACCAAACACTTGTCACATTCCGCTGAGTCATAACAGGACACGTGACATATTCCGCTTAACTTATAGAAGCTTCAGAAACCTTTGGGGGTCCTGCAAAAGATGACACGTGGCAGCTTCCGCTCTGCTTTATAATGGACATGTGGCGGCTTTTACTACACTTTGTTTTTTTCCATCAGGCATTTTTTATGGGCTTTTCTCTTCAGTCAGGCTTTTCCTTTGCTTTCTTCAGGCTCTCTTCCTAGGTGAATTCCTTCAGACAAATTGTCTTAAGGAATTCCTTCAGACAATTTGTTCGAAGGACTCTACTTTGCCTTATGCCTTGTTCATTTTTCTGAAAGAGTTTACTTTGTTTGTTTTGGCTCGCAGCCCTCCGCAAGGGCACTTGACTTGATTCATGGCCCTCTGCAAGGGCATTTGTTCCTTTGACCGTGGGGCAGCCCCTTGAACTTGCCGATTGAACCATCTTTAGTTCAACGGTTCAACAGTTCAACCTATTCATTCTTCATTATTTGGCTATATTTTTGATCTCTTTGAACCAAGTGCATTGAACCAATAGGTCGTTGAACCCGTTGAACCATTGAACCAACATGGTTCAAGGTTCAACGGTTCAATGGTTCAACACATCATTTTTTGCTAAGTGTTTTGAAGCCATGGAACTTTGAGGCGGTTAAACTTTTTACCTTTGATAAATGCGCTTAACTCCTGCTGATGATGTTGAACCTTTGAACCCATTAAACCCATTGAACCAAAATGGTTCAAGGTTCAATGGTTTGATTCTTGCTTAGAAGCTTTCTGATGGATCTTTGGTTGAACCTTGGCGTTGAACCAATCTTGAAAATGACTAAGTGTTGGAAACTTGTTCTTTTGAGAGCTTTGCTTCTTTCCTACAGAGTTCGTAGAAACCAACTTGTGAAGCCCATAAAACTTGGCCTGCAGAGTCTGTAGATTCAAGCCTGTAGAGTCCATAGATTTAAGCCTATAGAGTTCATAGATTCAAGCTTGTAGAATCTGTAGATTTCTGAAAAAGCTTTGAAAAATGAAGAACCTGAATGCTCAGAATAATTTTTGAAAAGGGAAGAGAGGATTTTGGTCTGTAGGACCAAAATAGTTCAAATGTTGTCCAAAAAATGATTGATATTTTTGGGGGACAATAGCTGGCTCCAGTTGGGGAACTTCCTTCAGTTGAAAAATTGAAACAACTAAGGGGAGTAGAAACTAGAATCTCCAGTACCTTGAAGTATGCCATTGGGCTATGGAGTCATGCTACCCAAAAAATAAAGGCACCAAAAATGAAAACAAAAAGCACAAAACAAAACTAAAGACTATACAAATGTACATATGTATAGGTGAACTTATCTGGTACTTCAAGAATTGAAGTACTTTAGATGCTGCCCATTTAGAAGCAGTGAAAATGGTGCTCTATCTTGATAAACTAGAAAGAAGCCATTTTCTCCCCAGAATCGGTGATGGGTGAATGGAACTCTCCACCAGGAAACCAATTGTTTGTGTCCTCCCTTTGGTTTTCTCCTCTTTCCCCACATCAAGACTTGTCTTTTAATCCAAAAAGCATGAATCTTTTCTCTCCTGGCAAAAAGTTCCTTTTCCTAATTTTGATGTGCAACAGCATGGTCCATTACCATAATTGGTTGCTCTTCTGGTTCAGTCTAGCACATGATTTGATCATTCCCATTCAACACCTACAAATGATTGGCACTATCAGGGATACTTGGTGTTGTTCTATCTGAACCAATTTCTAGATCATCACCTAAAGGATTTTCATCTGCTGAAATATGAATGTCTTCAGTAGACAAAAAATAATTACCCCTATTTGAAGACTCAAACATAATTTGAGCTTCAGGCCTTGATGTCTGAGTGACAACGTATTTTGCCTCCTTCTCAGGAAGCAATCTCTACATTACACCTTTCACAGGGATTCTTTCCTGAGACAAGTCCATGCTTAATTCCCCTCCAACATCCTTGTAGAAGTTTTACCCAAGAAGGATGCCATATGATGTTAGAATGTCGGCCACTAGGACAGTCATCTTGATTCGCTTGTCTGGAAAGGCAAAAAATGAAAATTGTATTTAATTTGCCCCAATAGTGGCACTTGTTTGTTCTCCATGGAGAAACATCTCCCAAATGTCTTGGTCAATGTGAGACCCATAGATTCTACCACTTTAGTAGGCATGACATTGTCTAAAGCTCCAGAATCAATGATGCAATTATTCAACTGATATCCATTTATCAACAATGAGACATAAAAAGGTTCAGTCCTATCAGGAGCAGCAGGGGGAGTAATGACAAGGTTGTTTCTGGTGGGTGCATTCCTGGGGCAATCATGTGTCACTTTGGGAATTGCTTGTTCAACAGGGACATTCTGGTTTTTAACACATTGAACCAGTCTGTGTAATTGCTCAGGATGGGACTGTAAAAATTCAAATTCAGACATTTGAATTTTGGTTTTCTTTATATGGTCAATGATATCAAATGTCTAGAATGAACTAGGAGTAGAGGATGGGAGTTCATCCTTTTGATTTTTGAAAGGGGGAGGACTGGACTGTGAATTTGAAGTAGAAGGCATAGGGGCATTTGGGGTACTTACCTTTCTCACAATCACTGGGTCCTTTGGCTAGAAAAAAAGAGTGGATCCCCGCTTAGCAATTGAAACTGCTAGTTAAGGTCACTCAGCTTTCTCTTTATTAGCTTGTTGAGCTGATTGATTCTTAGATCGGGTGAATACAATATACGACCCCTTAGCTGCATTGCCTTCTCTTCTGGGTTCATCCTGATAGTTTAGGAAACCAATGTGAGAGTTGCCAGCTGATTCTTCTTGATCCTCCATGAAGAGACCAACGTCATTTTCTTGATCAAACTCAGGTTGGAAAGAGAAATCATGTTTAGTTTCCAAATATCCAACCGTTGAGTTTGTTGGAAGTGCTTCAAGGGCAAGGTTCCTCTGTGGGGGAGGAAGACGATTTGGTTGCCTTTGATTCCTAGCAGCATTGCCTTGGTACACCTGATTCTAAAATGTCTTCCTTGGCATATCTTGATTAGGAGAAGTAGACATAACTTGAGCCATTTGTCTTTTGAGGACCAACAATTCATTTGCTAGCTTCTGCACCATCGGATCAGTGGTGGCCGAAGGGGAGTATTCAGAAGAAGGAGAAGATTTACCTTTGTTTAGATCTCTTCTTATCTTTTCAGCCAAGATAAGGTCATCTTCTACCTCAGTGGCCAAGTCTTGAGCAGTAATAAGGTCTATGTGTCTGGCCCATCTCAGCAAGAAACTCACTTCAGGTAGCTGTGAGTTGATGAAGAAGCATTTGAGGTTCTGAGGTGTCGGCTGGGCAACCATGGGAATCCTATGCCTCAGCTTGTCGAACTTGGTAATAAAATCCCTCATAGGCTCATGGGGCTCCTTCTTCATCTGTGTGAGCTAGGCTAATAAGGCATGTGCATCTTCTACAGGCTTGAACTTGGCTTCAAATTTGTCTTTTAGAGTGTCTTAGTTAGTCACTGATCTAGCTTGTAGGTGGTAGAACCAGTCTGTAGTAGCGCCTTGTAGTGTCTCCATGAATAGCTTGACTGCTATGTCTTCAAATTCCACCCCTATTACACCACAGGCTATGCTGAAAGTTGCAATGTGTTCATCAGGATGAACCTTTCCATCACCAAAGAATTTGGGGAAATTCTTCCTTGAATTGCGTGGAAGCTCATGCAGAGGTGGAGTCAAATTCAGTGGACCAAAAGAGTTACCCCAAGGGCCTTGAGCCATGATTTGAGTATGTAGAAGTGGGATCACAAATCTGGGTGGAGAATGGATAGGCAAAGCTCTACTAGCAGCAAAAAAAGAAGCTCTGCCTTCTGCTAGTGACCTGGTAGGGCTAGGAGGAAGACTCTTAGTTTGTTAAAGGTGAAGTTGTGGAGGAAACAACTCAAAATTACTCTGCTGCACCAACTCAAAAGTAGGGTCAACAACACCTTGAGATTTTTGGCTTCTTGTATAACGTGGAGTTGCTAGATTGCAAAATGAAAATAGAAAAGAGTAGGATCTGCTTCAGCTTGAAGCTTGAGACTTCAAACTACGTGCTCTTCCCAGCGGCTCTGGTTTTGCAGACCACATAATATAACAGAGATGGAGAAAGATGGTAAGGCTATAATGATAATGGGTAAGACATGGAATGAAGTCGCCAGAGTCTATAATATAATGGATAAGGGAAGGAACTACTTCAATCTAAAACTTGAAGGTTTAGACTACATGTTCATCCCTAGTGGAGTCGCCAAAAATTGTTGGGTGAATATTTTGTCGGCCAGCTAACTGGTGACCAAAATAGTTCTTATCACCACATCATAGGAAGATTGGTCACCCAGGTGTGCAAATTTACTAGATCAACTGAAGACAGATCTCTCCTCTCATCAAGGGGAGGTTCCCTATTAAATATGTGGAGGCTATATACTATATATATAAGCAAAAAGTAAGACACTGGGGTAGGATAAACCATCCATCTCTCTTTTTTCAGAGATGATGCTAACAAATAGAGGAGAAATCTTGGGTGATTGGTGAAAATACTTCTCTTCTTTCAGAAGTAACATTCAGCCAAGAGCCAGATCCCTTTCTGGATAGTAGAAATCTTGATGAAATGATAGAAGCCACTTCTCTTCTTTCAAAAGTGTTTGTTCTTGCAAACAACAGGAATCTTTCTGGTAAGTAACTAGTAACCAAAGGTGCAGAGTAACCAGCAGCCTAAAATGTAGTGCAAAGTCTCCACTTTGACTGCCCAAGAGTGAAATATGAAGAATAATTGGGGCACAAAGTCGTCCCAAGGTCCTTTACACAGAAATATAAAAGAAAAACACACACTAAAGACAACTATGACAGCACAAAGTCTGAAAGTAGTTGGCTTTAGGACACCTTCCTTATCACCTCCACTAGTCCTGCTTGTTAAATCAAATAAATAAGAATGCTTTCAGAAGATAGACATAAGAACAATCTCCTAAAGTAGCACAAGCTATAACAACACAAAGTCTGCAAGTAACTTGCTTTCTCATTTAATCAAAGAAATATGAATTACAATCTAAGCTCAAAGTCTCAGTAATGCCTTTCAATTCAGGTAGAGTTTCACTTCTGGTAAGGGGAAGATCTCCCTTACTAATGAGATAAATTACAAACTTATAGTAATCACGCAAGGCTTGGCATTCTTTCCCATGGGACGACCCATGCTGCAGTCAAAGTCTTCAATGTGCCTCTAGTTTTGTCTGGAGGGACCATGCTACGAATAGTGTATTGCCATAACTATGGTGTGTCCATTCTTCTAACATGTCTCTTCTTTGGTATGGACTGTCTGGTCCTTTTCCTGATATCTACGCAGCTGTCCAATTTTGCCATTACTTTATGGAAGAAAAACAGGCTTGTATCCTTGATTTGGTGTGCCCAGAAGTCTAAGTCTACTCAATCCACTGTTTCACCTACTGGAAATAATTATTTTAAAAATATTTTTGGTCCTTTGCATTGATCTTATCTTCCCTGTAGCAATTTAAATCTTTGGGCTCTCTGGTTGAACCATCACTTTAATTGAACTTGCCTTTGGAATTGTCCATGTTGCTTCTTTGTCCTTTATAGCCCTTCTTGTCTAAGTCTTTGGGTGGTCCTTTCTACGTCTTTGACAAGTGGCAAGTTCTGTTGTTATGAAACTCATTAGAAACTTATAGAAAATGGGGTCCATGACATGTTTTGCCTGAGCAACTCCAAAAGGGGAACACAGATGCAAACACTTGTCACGTTCTACTAAGTCATAACAGGACACGTGACATATTTCGCTTAACTTATAGAATCTTTAGAAACCTTTGGGGGTCCTACAGAAGATGACACGTGGTAGCTTCTATTGCAATTTGTCTTTTCCATTGGGCATTTTTCGTGGGCTTTTCTCTTCAGTCAGGCTTTTCCTTCGCTTTCTTCGGACTCTTTTCTCGGGTGAATTCCTTCAGACAAAATGTCTAAAGGAATTCCTTCGAATAATTTATTCGAAGGACTCTACTTTGCCTTTTGCCTTGTTCATTTTTTAAAAAGAGTTCTCTTTGTTTGTTTTGGCTCACGGCCCTCTGCAAGGGCACTTGACTTGATTCATGGCCCTCCATAGGGGCATTTGTTCCTTCAGTCGTGGGGCAGCCCCTTGAACCTGCCAATTGAACCGACTGATTGAACCATCTTTAGTTCAATGGTTTAATAGTTTTACCTATTCATTCTTCATTATTTGGCTATCTTTTTGATCTCTTTGAACCAAGCGCATTGAACCAATAGGTCATTGAACCCGTTGAACCAACGTGGTTCAAGGTTCAACGGTTCAATGGTTCAATGCGTCATTTTTTGCTAAGTGTTTTGAAGCCATGGAACTTTGAGGAAGTTGAGCTTTGAACCTTTGACAAATGTGCTTAACTCCTGCTGATGACGTTGAACCTTTGAACCCATTGAACCCGTTGAACCAAAATGGTTCAAGGTTCAATGGTTCAATGGTTCGATTCTTGCTTAGAAGCTTGCCGATGGATGCTTTGGTTGAACCTTGGCATTGAACCAATCCTAAAAATTACTAAGTGTTAGAAACTTGTTCTTTTGAGAGCTTTGCTTCTTCCCTGCAGAGTCCATAGAAATCAACCTGCGAAGCCCGTAGAACTTGGCCTACAGAGTCTATAGATTCAAGCCTGCAGAGTCCATAGATTTTTGAGAAAGCTTTGAAAAATAAAGAACCTGAATGCTCAAAATAATTTTTGAAAGGGGAAGAGAGGATTTTGGTCTGTAAGACAAAAATAGTTCAAATGTTGTCCCAAAAATGAGTGATATTTTTGGGGGACAACACAATGAATAACAATGATTAATATCAAGATAAATCAATGTGTAACTAGAATGTATAATATGTAAGATAAAACCTGGTTATAACAACTATGTAGGAGATGCCCTTGAGTGGGTGGATGTATCAATGTATAAACCTAGATGGGTGTGAATGCCCCCAATGGGTAGATGATAGCTGATTTAGATCAATGCAGTGGATCAGATTCATGTATGGAATCTACAAACACTCAACAAGAACAGGTGAAGCATATGTGTATTATTGGGTGAATATTTTGTCAATCAGCTAACTGATGAGAAAAATAGGTCTTATCAACCATAGTAAGGGAGATTGGTCAGCCAAATGTGCAGGTTTACTACATCAAAAGGGGACAAATCTCTCCTCTCATCAAGGGGAGGTTCCCTATTAAATATGAGGTGCTATATACTATATCTATAAGTAGAAAATAACACTCAAGGGTAGGATTACACCATCCATCTCTCTTTTTTCAGAGATGATGTTCACAGACAGAAGAGAAAATCTTTGTAAAAATACTGAAGGCACTTCTCTTCTTTTAGAAGTGATCTTACAAGAAGCATCATGAGTTTTTTTAGGTAGTGATAAGTAACTTGTAACAAGGGCACAATAACCAGTAGGATGAAGTGTAACACAAAGTCTACACCTCAACTTCCTAAAGAGTGAAATATGAAGGACAATGAGCGCACAAAGTCATCCCAAGATCCTTCACATAGAAACTAAAAATGGACTAAAACACTAAAGGCAACTGCAGATAATGCAAAGTCTTTCTCACAATTGGCTTCAGGACACCTTCCTGATTACTTCCACTAGTTCTCCTTATTTCATTAACTAGACAAGAATACATTCAGAAGATAGATATAAGAACAATCTCCTAAAATGATACAACCTATAAAAGCATAAAGTCTAAAAGTAACTTGCTTTCTCATTCAAACAAAGAAATATGAAAAACAATCTGAGCTCAAAGTCTTAGTAATCGCCTCTAAATTTTGGCAGAGCTTCACTTCTATAATGGAAAAGTCTCCCTTTGCATAACACAAGAGATTAAAATGTATAGCAGCCACCATAAAGGCTTGGCACTGCTTTCCATGGAATGACCCTTGCTGCATTTAATGTATTGAATGCATTTTTAGTTCTATCGAGTGACCACACTTGAAATAGTGTATTGGCCTTAACTGTGGCATGCTAATTCATATAATATGTCTCTTCCTTAGTATGAACTATCTGGTACTTTTCTTGATGTCTGTGCAGCTATCCATTTTTCCTTTACTTCATGGAAGAAAAGCAGGCTGCATCCTTGATTTGATGTGCTCAGATGACCACTTGATCGACTGTTTCACCTACTGGAAATAACTCCCTTGTAGATATTTTAGATATTTTTGTATTGTTCTCTCATCCCTATAGCAATTTTAGCTCTCAAGCTTCCTTTTTTAGCTGGTCACTTGGTTCATTTTTTAAGTTCCACGCCATATTAAAAAACTAATGGATATTCCATTACCATAAATTTGACGTCTGCGAGGCCGTTAATGGTGGTTGGCTGTTTGAACCATGTTGAACCATGAACCTTTAAACCTATTAAAGTTCATTAGTTCAATGGTTCAAGTGATCAATTTTATATTCTTGGTTCAATCGCTACCTTTGTTCATTCATTTCTTTTCTTTGTTTGGTTGAACCATCCTTTGAACTGGTCTCTAATCATCTATTTTCTTCCTTTGCTTGGGGCTATCTTTGAACTGTTGAACTTGTGAACCATTTAACTTTGAACTCTTTTGGTTCAAGGTTCAATCAGTTCATTGGTTCATTCTCTACTTTGGTTCAATCGTTGTTTCCTTTATCTTTCTAAGTCCCTCGAAGCCTTGAAATGTTGAACTTTTCGACCCTTGAACTCGTTGAACCATTTGGTTCAAGGTTCAACGATTCAATTCTTATTCTTTGAAGTCTCTTTTTAATCTAAGTCTTTTTGAAGCTTTCCCTTCATCTTTATCAAGCCTTTGGAACACCCTGAAAGGAAGGTGTCCCTTCGGGCTTTTAGAAAGGTCCTTTTTATGGGTGCCGAGAGCCCCCCACAAGGGCACATACCCTTCGGGGTCCTTTGGGCGACATTCGGGATTTAATTTATTCGAGAAGCCTTAGTCAGTTCTTTTCCTTCAGACAAAATGTTCAAAGGAATTCCTTCAAACATTTTGTCTGAAGGGAATCTTCCTTTGTTGTTTTCCCGCCGAGCTTTTACTTTCAGGCTTTTCCTTCAGGCTTTCCTTTGGACAAAAGTCTGAAGGAATTCTTTCGGACTTTTTTTTCGAAAGAATTTGCCTTTGCCTTATCTACTTTTTTGAGGAAAATCTTCCCAAAAGAATTCTTACAGTTCCTTCACTTAGCAGTTTCCTCAAACAAAAAGTCTAAAGGAAATGTTCCCTTTAGGCCTTAGCCACTTTTTGATCCTTTGAACCCATGTTCATTGCCCTCCGTAAGGGCACTTATTCCTTTGGCTTTGGGGTAGTCCCTTAAACTGACCTTTTGAACCGACTGATTGAACAAACTTTGGTTTAACGGTTCAATGGTTCAATTGGTTCAATCTCTTTGTTTTGGCTAAGTCTTTTAACCGCTTGAACCAAATGCACGTTGAACCTTTGAACCGTTGAACCCATTGAACCTTTGAACCGAAATGGTTCAAGGTTCAACGGTTCAATGATTCAAGCCTTCTTCTTTTCGCTAAGTGTTTTGAAGCCATTGAACCTTGAAGCGGTTGAACTTGTTGAACCTTTGACAAAGCACTTAACTCTTTAAGCTCGTCGACGATGTTGAACCTTGAACTCATTGAACCCTTGAACCAAAATGGTTCAAGGTTCAATGGTTCAATCCTTGCTTAAAAGCTTATTGATGAACATTTTTAGTTGAATTAGGGCATTGAACCAATCCAAAAATTGTCGAAGTGTTGAGAACTTTCCCCTTTGAGAGAATTTGCCTGTTGAAGCCTTTGAACCTATTGAACCTTGCTAATTTCAAGCCTGTAGAGTCCATAGATTCAAGCCTGTAGAGTCTGTAGATTCAAGCCTACAGAGTCTGTAGATTTCTAAAAAAGCTTGAATAATGGAGAATTTGAATACTCATAATAGATTTTGAAAAGGGAAGAAAGGATTTTGGTCTGTTGAACCAAAATATTTCATATGTTGTCCCAAAATAAGTGACAGCTTTTGGGAACAACAACTAGCTCCAGTTGGGGAACTTCCTTCAGTTGAAAACTTGGAATAGCTGAGGGGAGTAGAAACCAAAATCTCTAGTGCCTTGAAGTATGCCATTGGGCTATGGAGTCATGTTACCCGAAAAAAAGGCACCAAAAATGAAAATGAAAAGCACAAAATAGAACTAAAGACTATACAAATATACATATATACAGGTAAATTTATCTGATACTTCAATAATTGAAGTGCTTCAGATGTTGCCCATTGTGAGGCAAAGAAAAGAGTGTGCCATATTGATACGTCAACAAGAAGCTATTTTCACCATTGAGCTGATAGATAATGAACAGGCCTTTCCAAAGGGAATCAAATTTCCCATGCATTCCCTTTGGTTCTCTTCTCTTATCCCATAGTAGGACTTGATCTCCAATCTGAAAATCATGGTCTTTAGCTTTCTGGTCAAAGAGCTTCTTCACCAGACTTTGATTTGCAGTAATTCGGTCCACCACCATGGTTCACTGCTCATCCAGCTCAGTCAAACACATGATCCTCTTATCGATGGAGATTTCATATGTCTGATCTTCAATTGCCTTAGCCAATTTCAATGCTGACAGTTCCAGGGTGATTGGTATTTTAGCATTGAGTCCATAAAGAAGTTGGAAAGGTGACATACCAATTGCCCTCTTGGGTGTGATTCTGTCTGCCCACAAAGCATCAACCAATGCTTTATGCCATGTTTTTTGGTTGTCATCCACTAGCTTTTTGATGATGGTCACCAGGTTCTTGTTGCTTGATTCAGCTTGGCCATTCCCTTGTGGAAAATAATCAAAAGAGTGGGAGAGGGTAATCCCATAGTAAAATCAGAATTGAGTAAATCTTAGGAGGAGAAACAAGTTGCATTATCTGTGACAATCTTGGTTGGGACCCCAAACCTAAAAATGATGTTCTCCTTAAAGAAATTACACACTACTTCTGAAGTGACCCGCTTGGTGGGAATAGCTTCCACCCACTTGGTGAAGTAGTCTGTGGCTATGAGGACATAATCATGTCCAACAATTGAAGATGGGTTTACAACACCAATGAAATCAATTCTCCATTGCTGGAATGGCTCTTCTATCACCACTAGCTTAAGAGGTAGAGCAACCAATTTTGGTCTTCCAATGAACTATTGGCATAGTTCACATTTTTATACCCATTCATATGCATCTCAAAAGAGAGTAGGCCAGTAATACCTAGCTCACAAAATCTTATGGGTAGTTACAGGAGCACAAAAATGTCCTTCACAGGCTAGATTGTGGAAGGATTTCAAAAGTTGGTTCTACTGCTCTTTATCCACGTAGTGAAGAAACACTCCATTAAGGCTCCTCTTATACAGGCCGTTGTCCTAGAGGACAAAATTGGCAGCCTTTAACTTGACATTCCTCCTTTCTTTACGAGATAGGTGAATAGGACACTCACCATAAGTAAAGAAATGAGCAATACTTGAATACCACTCATCTGTGGTGGAGACAAAGAGGACTGTTGGCGTGTCTTCCACTTCTGCTTCATCATGCTCTATTTCTTCTGGTTTGTTGTCAGCAATCAATTATTATAGGCCCTTTTCACGCACCAACTTCATTGATTTGATAACTAGATAAAACTCTTGGATTTTAGCAATCTAATTCCCTCTTTTCGTTCTAAACTCCTACTGAGTTAATATGGATTTGACTGTGGTATCAAGAACCAAGGCAGTAGCATGTGAATTCAAGATGTAGAAGCGGAAATGCTTCATTGCCTTTACCACTGCATAAGCATACTTCTCCATGTTTGAGTACTTTAACTCATGAGCTTTGAGAGGACAACTCATGAAAGAAATGGGAGATTACACACCTTCTTGGTTTTATTGAACTAAAATTGTTGAAAGTGTGTGTTCAGAAGCATAACTATATATAGTGAAATCCTTGGCATAATTTGGACAAGCTAGAATTGGGGCATGAGAAATAGCTGTCTTGATATCTTGAAATGCCAATTTGCTTTCTTCAGTCTAGTTGAAGGTGGCCTTTCCTTTCATCATGTTTACAATATGGTGGGTCTTCTTAGCAAACTCGAGAATGAACCTTTGTAAAAAGTTCACTTTTCTAAACAAAGAGTGAACTACAGTCTTACTTGTGGGTAGGGTAAGCTCTTGGATGGACTTGACTCTTTTTGAGTCAATCTTTATGCCTTCTTTAGAGATAATGTGTCTGAGAAGCTTCCCTTCTGTCACTCCAAAAATAGACTTCTTGGGACTCAAAAAAATGCCAGTTTGGTGGCAGCATTCCAACACTTGTTGCAAATGGCGCACATGATTTGGGTGATTCTTAAAAAATACTGTTAAATTATCCAGATAAACTACAATGAACTTACCCATTTCATCTTTGAAAGTAAGGTCCATTGCTCTCTAAAAAGTGGCACCAACATTAATTAGGCTGAATGACATTCTCTGATAAACAAAGTTGCCCCAAGGTGTGGTGAAGGCAGTCTTGTGTTGGTCTGCTTCATCAAATTCAACTTTATTATATTTTAAGAAGCCATCCAGCATTGATAACATCTCTGAACTAGTCACTGTCTGAAGCACTTGATCCATGATAGGCAAAGGATAGTTATCTTTTAAGGATGACTGATTCAAGTTCCTAAATCTACACCAAGGCAAATTTTTCCTTTCTTCTTCTTCACAGGGACTATATTTGAAATCCATGTGGAATGATGGATTGGAAAAATTATCCTAGCATTCAGCATTTTCTATATTTCAGACAGAATTGTACTTGATATCTTTGGATTTTACTGTCTATATTTTTGCTTGTAAGGCACTGAATTGCTTTTGAGAGGAATGTCATGGCAAATTTCTTCAGGCTGAGTGACTTTAGATCATCATAAGAGTACACTAGGACATCCATATATTGGCAGAGTAGAGTAGTGAAATTGAATCTTTCTTCTTGAGTGCAGCACTTTCCAATGTTCACCATGTTGGGATCTTCCTTGGTACCCAAATTTATCTAATCAAACTCTTGAGAGGAGCTTGAATTGGTCTGCTGTTGTTTGATGAATCTGTCATGTTTGTCAAATAACTTTTCAAGGGAAACCAAGCCTTTGGAAATCTTATTCCATTTAAGTTGTAAAAATTCTTCACCTACATCTGCACTTGGTTTTGGGATTGGTTCAAGTTTTTGAGGTTTACTACCTTCGAAATGCAATCATTCAAAGCTATCTTTTTGCTCTAGAAAGGCAATGATTTGGTTATCATTGTTAAACACCTGCCAATGACCAGTATTATCAGGCACACTTGGTTGAAAGACCAGCTCAATAGTGTACTTATCTCTTTTAAAATTAGGGTGAGGAACTAAGAGAGTTACTGAAACAACCAATGCATCAGCTCTATCATTGAATTCCCTAGGTATGGTAGAGATGATGAAAGCATCAAAGCATTCAAGTTAATCCCAGACTAGATTGCAGTAGTGATGCAGTCTTTTATTTTTAGTTTGATACAAGTTTTTCACCTAACAAACCACTAGTTCAACATCTTCTTTGGAATGAAAGAGTTTGATGCCTTTATCTTGAGCAACCTTCAATCTAAGCAATAGAGATTCATACTCAGTTGTGTTATTGGTGTTACTAAACTGTAACTTGTATGAAGAAGGAAAGATATCTACTTGAGGAGATATCAACACAATCCCAGCTCTTGAACCAGTAGAGGAGTAGTTACCATCAAATTTTAGAATCTATACCTCATTAGACACTGATTTTTCTTTGGATTCTTCTTTGTTTGGAGAGGGGGATTCTTCTGCACTTACATTGCGCTCAACCAATTCTTTTGCTGTTCCAACTAAAAGCATTTTCAGGCTGTCATTTTTGGAAGCTTCACCAAGCACCTCATGGACTTTCTCTATGGTTAAGAAATAATTACCCATGCCTAAAGACTCAAATATAATTTGAGCTTCAGGTGCTGATATTTGAGTAACCACATATTTTGCTTCCTTCTCAGGGAGCAATCTTTGCATAACGCCTTTGACAGAGATTCTCACCTCAGATAGGTCCATGCTCAACTTGCCACCAACATCCTTGCAGAAATTTTAGCCAAGAAGGATGTCGTATGATGCTGGGACATTAGCAACCAAGATAGTCATCTTGATTCTTTTGTCTCGAAACATTGCAAATACAAATTGGGCATCCTTAATTTGTCCCAGTAGTAGGAATTGTTTGTTCTCCATAGAGAAACATCTCCCAAATGTCTTGGTCAATGTGAGACCAAGGGATTCCACCACTTTGGTAAGCATGACATTGTCTGAAGCTCCAGAATCAATGATGCAATTGTTTATCTTGTGACCATTTATCAACAGGGAAACATAGAAAGGCTCTCTTTTCTTAGGGGTAGAAGGTGGAGTAATGACAAGTTGTTTGGGATGGACATGTTCCTTGGGGGATCATGAGTTACCTTCTTAGCTTCTTGTCTTTTAGGGATGGTTTGGTTCTTTACACATTGAACCAGCTTGTCCAACTACTTAGGGTTGGATTGTAGAAATTAAAATTCAAACATTTGAATTTTGGTTTTCTTTATATGGTCAATTATATCAAATATTTGAAATTAACTGAGAATAGAGGATGGGATTTCATCCTTTTGGTTTTTGGAAGGGGGAGGATTGGTCTACGAATTTGAAATTAGAGGTGAAGGCACAATTGAGGTACTCACCTTTTTTACAATCACTGGGTCCTTTGGCTGTAAAGGTAGAGTGGTTCCCCGCTTGGAAATTGAAATTGTTGATTGAGGTCACTCCTCTGTCTTCTCTTTATCAACTTGTAGGGCTAACTATTTTTTGGACCAGGTGAACATAACATATGATCCATCAGCTACTTTACCTTCACTTTTGGGTTCATCTTGGTAACTTAAGAAACCAATGTTGGAGTCACCAGCTAATTCTTCTTCTCCCTCTGTGAAGAGATTAATGTCATCTTTTAGGTTCAATTTAGGCTAGAAAGAGAAATTTGATTCTGCCTCAAGATATCCAACTGCTGAATTGGTTGGAGGCACTTCAATGGCAAGGTTATTTCTCTAAGGGGGAGGGAGATGATTTGCTTGCCCTTGATTCTTGGCAACATGGCCTTGGTATGACTGATTAGGAAATGTCCTCCTTGGCACATCTCTGTATGTAGGAGCAAATGACATCTCTTGAACCATTTGCTTTCTAAGAGCTAGCAATTCATTTGCCAGCTTCTGCACCATTGGATCAGTAGTGGCTATATGTGAGTATTTAGAAGATGAAGAGAATTTACCTCTATTAGGATCCCTCCTTATTTTTCCTACCAAGATAAGGTCATCTTCTACCTTAGTAGCCAAGTCTTGAGTAGCATCAAGGTTTATGTGGCCAGTACGTCTCAGTAGAAAACTCACTTTAGGTAGTTATGAGTTGATGAAGAAGCATTTGAGGTTTTTAGGTGTTGGCTGAGCAATTGTATAAATTCTATTCCTTAGCTTGTCAAACTTTGCTATAAAATCCCTCATAGGCTCATCAGGCTCCTTCTTCATCTGTGTGAGTTGGGCTAGCAAGGCATGTGCATCTTCTACAGGCTTGAACCTGGCTTCAAATTTAGCTTTGAGAGTGTCCCAGTTAGTCACTAATCAAGCTTGCAGATGGTAGAACCAGTCTGTAATAGCACCTTATAGTGTCTCTACGAATATCCTGACTGCTATGTCTTCATACTCAACACCTATCACACCACAGGCTATGCTGAAGGCTGTAATATGTTCATCAGGATAAACTTTTCCATCACCAAAAAATTTGGAGAAATTCTTCCTTGAACTGCGTGGTAGCTCATGTAGAGGTGGAGTAAGATTGAGCAGATGAAAAGAGTTACCCCAAGGGCCTTGAACTGCCATGATTTGATTATGGAAAAGGGGGATAACAAATTTGAGTGGAGTATGTATGGGCAAAGTTCTGATAATAGTAGAAAAGGAAACTCTGCCTTATGTTGGTGACCTGGTACGGGTAGGAGGAACACTCTTGGATCATTGAACTTGAAGTTGTGGAGGAAACAAATCAAAATTTCTTTGTTGCACCAACTCAAAGACAAGGTCAATAACACCTTGAACTCTCTAGCTTCTTGTATATCATGGAGTTGTCAAATTGTAGAATAAAAATGAGAAGAAACTAGTCTTACTTCAGCTCAAAGCTTGAGGCTTCAAATTGCTTATTTTTTCCCCCAACGGAGTCACCAAAAAACTATTGCACGAGGCTGGGAGAAAATGGTAAAGCTATTAATGATAATGGATAAGATGCAGAGCAGAGTTGCCAGAGTATATAATGGATAAGGGTAGGAACTGGTTGTTGGTCCCCAGCAGGGTCACCCAAAAACTGTTGGGTGAATATTTTGTCAATCAGCTAACTGATGAGAAAAATAGTTCTTATCAACCATAGCAAGGGAGATTTGTTGGTCAAATGTGCAGGTTTACTACATCAAAAGGGGACAAATCTCTCCTCTCATAAAGGGGAGGTTCCCTGTTAAATATGAGGGGCTATATACTATATCTATAAGCAAAAAATAACACTCAGGGCTATGATTACACCATCCATCTCTCTTTTTTCAGAGATGATGTTCATAGACAGAAGAAAAAATCTTGGTGAAAACACTGAAGGCACTTCTCTTCTTTCAGAAGTGATCTTACAAGAAGCAGCAAGAGTTCTTTTAGGTAGTGATAAGTAACTGGTAACAAGGGCACAATAACCAGCAAGATGAAGTGTAACACAAAGTCTACACCTCAACTTCCTAAAGAGTGAAATACAAATGACAATGAGGGCACAAAATCATTCCAAGATCCTTCACATAAAAAAAAAAATAGACAAAAACACTAAAGGCAACTACAGACAGCACAAAGTCTTTCTCACAATTGGCTGCAGGACACCTTCTTGATTACTTCCACTAGTTTTGCTTATTTCATTAACTGGACAAGAATACATTCAGAAGATAGACATAAGAATAATCTCCTAAAATGATACAATCTATAACAGCACAAAGTCTGAAAGTAACTTGCTTTCTCATTCAAATAAAGAAATATGAACAACAATTTGAGCTCAAAGTCTCAGTAATCACCTCTCAATTTTGGTAGAGCTTCGCTTCTATAATGGAAAAGTCTCTCTTTGCATAAGACAAGAGATTACAATGTATAGAAGCCACCAGAAAGGTTTGGCACTACTTTCCATGGAATGACCTATGCTGCATTCAATGCATTGAATGCATTTTTAGTTATATCGAGTGACCACACTTGAAACAGTGTATTGGCCTTAATTATGGTGTGCCAATTCATCTAATATGTCTCTTTTTTAGTATGGACTATTTGTTCCTTTTATTGATGTCTATGCAACTATCCATTTTTCCTTTACTTCATGGAAGAAAAATAGGCCGCATCCTTGATTTGGTGTGCTCAGATGACCACTTGATCAACTGTTTCACCTACTGGAAATAACTCCCTTGTAGATATTTCAGATCTTTTTGTATTGTTCTCTCATCCCTATAGCACTTTGAGCTCTCAGGCTTCCTTTTTTAGCTGGTCACTTGGTTCATTTTTCAAGTTCCGTGCCATATTCAAAAAATAATAGATATTCCATTACCTTAAATTTGACGTCTGCGGGGCCATCAATGGTGGATGGATGTTTGAACCATGTTGAACCATGAACCTTTGAACTTGTGAAAGTTTATTGGTTCAATGGTTCAATATTTTAGGTGATCAATTTTAGCTTCCTAGTTCAATCGCTACCTTTGTTCATTCATTTCTTTGCTTTGTCTAGTTGAACCATCCTTTGAACTGGTCTCTGGAATCATCTCTTTTCTTCCTTTACTTGGGGTTATCTTTGAACCATTGAACCTGTGAACTATTGAAATTTGAACTCTTTTGGTTCAAGGTTCAATCAGTTCATTCTTTGCTTTGGTTCAATCACTATTTTTTTTTATCTTTCTAAGTCCCTCGAAGCCTTGAAATGTTGAACTTTTGGACCCTTGAACCCATTAAACCATTTGGTTCAAGGTTCAATGGTTTAATTCTTGTTATTTGAAGTCTCCTTTTAATATAAGTCTTTTTGAAGTTTTCCCTTCGTCTTTATCAAGCCTTTGGAACACCCCGAAGGGAAGGTGTCCCTTTGGGCTTTTAGAAAGGTCCTTTTTGTGGGTGCTGAGAGCCCCCCGCAAGGGCACATACCCTTCGCGGTCCTTTGGGTGACCTTCGGGCTTTAATTTCTTCGAGCGGCCTTCATCAGTTCTTTTCCTTCAGACATTTTGTCTAAAGGAAACCTTCCTTTGTTGTTTTCCCATCGAGATTTTTCTTTCGGGCTTTCCTTTGGACAAAATTCCAAAGGAATTCTTTTGGACTTTTTGTCTGAAAGAATTCGCCTTTGCCTTATCTACTTTTCTAAGGAAAATCTTCCCAACAGAATTCTTACAGTTCCTTCACTTAGCAATTTATTTAGACAAAAAGTTTGAAGGTAATGTTCCCTTTAGGCCTTAGTCACTTTTTGATCCTTTGAACCCATGTTCACTGCCCTCTGCAAGGGCACTTGTCTCTAGTTCACTACCCTCTACAAGGGCACTTGTTCCTTCGGCTTTGGGGCAGTCCCTTGAACTGACCGATTGAACCAACTTTGGTTTAATGGTTCAATGGTTCAATTGGTTCAATCTCTTTGTTTTGGCTAAGTCTTTTGACCGCTTGAACCAATCGCGCATTGAACCTTTGAACCATTGAACCCATTGAACCTTTGAACTGAAATGGTTCAAGGTTTAACGGTTCAATGGTTCAAGCCTTCTTCTTTTTGCTAAGTGTTTTGAAGCTGTTGAACCTTGAAGTGGTTGAACTTTTTGAACCTTTGACAAAGTGTTTAACTCTTTAAGCTCACCGATGATGTTGAACCTTGAACCCGTTGAACCCTTGAACCAAAATGGTTCAAGGTTCAATGGTTCAATGGTTTAATGGTTCAATCCTTGCTTAGAAGCTTGTTGATGAACATTTTTGGTTGAACCAGGGCATTGAACCAATCCAAAAATTGCCTAAGTGTTGGGAACTTACCCCTTTGAGAGAATTTGTCTGTTGAAGCCTTTGAACCTATTAAACCTTGCTAATTTCAAGCCTGTAGAGTCCATAGATTCAAGCGTGCAGAGTCCATAGATTCAAGCCTGCAGAGCTCGTAGATTTTTGAAAAAGTTTGAATAATGGAGAATTTGAATACTCAAAACAGATTTTGAAAAGGGAAAAGAGGATTTGGTCTGTTGAACTAAAATAGTTCATATGTTGTCCCAAAATAAGTGACAGATTTTGGGAACATGTATGATAAAACTAACTACACTAGTATAACTTAGCAATATGCAATATATGACAAGTGGTAGAAATGTAAACAAAGCAATGCATATAATCTATAAGAATTTTGGATTTTTGAAATATTTGAATGTTTTTGTTTTTTGACATATTATATTATTTTTATGTTTTCTAAGTATAATCTATGTACAAGCATATGAAAATAAACTATGTACAAGGAGTGAGAGAGAGAAGGAAGTATGTATAAGGGTAGGAAGAATATTAATCAATAAGTCTCATGAGAGACTTGTTATCACTATGGCCTGTGTTTAAAATAGGAATGGTAATCTCTCATGCAGTGTGATTGCTATGTTGTAGTTGAATGTTGTTGCAGTAGAAATTTGAGTTTTGTTCCTCATCAAAATCATAATATTATTCCATATAAGAATCATAATAACCTGGCATGCTTGAGATAACTACCTGATAATATGGAATTGACCTTTCTAAATTATGCTTTGGAAGATTGAATGTGATTTTTCCCTTTGAAATTGTGCTTATCATAGACATATTATGTTGTGGAGGCTCTTTTTCTAGAAAACCTTGTTTGAGAATGCTTATTGGATGAGCATGATTTTGACTTTGCAGCTAAAGCTGTTGCTCTTTTTGTAATATTTCTTATGTATCTGAATGTTTTGCCTTGATAAACTATACATGTGACTAATGTGCCTTAGGATGTTCAATAAATCCCAAACATTGTTGACCAATATTATCAACTACTAGAATAGGAGAAGTGATGCCTTTGGCCTATTTTCCCAAACCTTTACCATGATAATCATACTATTTTAGATACTTGTGACCAAATTTGTACCATATTGAATGTTGAGCCTCTTTTTGGAAAGGTAGATTTGTTTAAATTATCTATGCTTGTGTTACTATTTCTTGATCTAATTATGCTTTTGGAACCTTTTTAAATTCTGAGTTATGCTTTGGTAACAATTTTTTTACTATTTCAAAATGTTACCCTTTTTGAATTGGTAGATGTGCCATTTTATGTTGTGTGGATGATGTGTCACTATGTGAGTCATCTATATCCATTATATTTTGTATTTTCCTTTTCAATGCTAACCATGAATATGTGTGGTGCCCATACATTCTATGATATGCACAAAAATATCTTGATCTCTTCATTGGGTGTAGTGAGGTAGGGTGATCAACTTAACTTTAATCAGTTCCCTGAATGTCTCACTTGAACTCTTATTTGACTTTTGAATGCTTTTTGAATCACTAATTATAGATGTACTTTGTTGTGATTTATGATTTGGATATGTAACATTGTTTGCCACAAATTGACTAGGTGAAGATGCATATACATGATTTACACTATTGTGCCCCAGTGGCTTTTGTCTTGTAAATTGATTTTACAATGTTTTAATATTTTCATATAATATTTGATTCTAATTTTGTAAAGCTACAATTATCTTGTTCATAATGATAAGTTGATCCCTTAGAGTTTCACAAGTTCAAACCCTAGCTATTTCTGATTGAACATATAGGCATACACCCTGTAGGGAATAGGTGTGATTAGGCTACATAGGGGGATTAATAACAATTTTATAGGCTAATTCATCTCGTGGAGGAATGATAGAATGGACTTGGTTAGAGGGAAAGTAGCTATCATCCTTATGGAGATGAGGAGGAGGAGATTCTTTTCTGTGCATAAGATATGCCATTGAAACTTGAAACATAGTAGTTAGTTTATGTGCTAAATCCTTTATGAGTGTATGGGTTTGATTGTTAATGGAATTCCATATAGGATAAAGATAACATGCGAACGAAAGAATCTAACATGAAAGATATTTTAGTTGATTTGAAACATCATGTATGCATGTGTCTATGTGATTAAAGAATAATGTCTTAATTATTTTTCACATAGAATAAATATAACATGATATGGAATATGATGAATATTGTATTGGATAGTAAGCATCATATATACATGATATTGATGAATTTTCTTAGTTCATGTTGAATTAAAGGGAATAAACATGTAAATAAAAGTATAAAACTTTGCAATAAAAATTAATTTATTTCTTCTATCATTATAATCATGATGATATGAATTAGAAGACATGTAAATTTGAAATTCGAGTTTTGGAAATAAAATCAGAGTATAAATAGAAAAGGATACAAACCTTAAGTGTGTATAGGGTTAGGGTTTTTGAATCTAGGGTTTCTTTACACCAATTTAAATTATATATAAAATAAATTGAAACCCTAATGTAAAATTGATTTTAATTAACTAGGTTGTCTAAATAAAAATAGAAAAACACAAGTATTCAACCCTAAATTTATTGCACAAAATTTGGATGAATGCAAGCTAGGGTTTGAAGCAATATTTGAAGTAAGATAGGTTCACCAAATTATTTAACCTTTTAAGGTTTTACACAAGTAATTCCTATGTTTGGTTAAAGGGATGAGATGTCTAAATCAGTCAAATAAATTATAATAATTAACCTACTAATTTATAAATGAATTTAACCTTGATTGAATTCTTTTGAATTTATAATAATATCAACAAATAGGTTAAATAGAGATTTATCTAAAAATAGACTGTCACAGATGCTATGGGTTTTGAATCTTGAGATTTGAGTAGTTCTGAGTATCACAAGTAGGATTATAATATTTGTTTACTCACTGGACAATATCATCTAGTTTGGACAGTAATGCCATTTATGTGTAGTGTCTAATATATGGTGCTAATGTCCTCTTTACAGGACTATTCCTATGTTCAAGGAGCACCTACGCTTGTGTCTATGTGTTTTATTCCTTTGAGACCGAAGTTTGTAGCTGTATATTTTACTTGTAAATCTTGATTTGATGTACAAGCCCTAGTTCTCTTTGCAAGTGGGATATGATAAATATTTGAGTGTATTAGTAGGATGGATTGGACATCCTCAATACCCCATTGTGTATAGAGTTGTCTACATACTAATACTCCAAAGAGGGATCAAGTCTGATGTAGTTATCCCACCTAGTGTTTGATGTATGTGCAAGTGAATACTAGAATGAGAGTGGCCTTGGATGCCTTGAATGTGCTTGAGCTTTGGAATGCTTGAAAACTAGACTTAGGGTTGATATAGATGGTAGTATGTAGAAAATAGGGTAGAATAGGGATAATGTACCTTGATTTTAAATAACTTTGTCTTAGGTTTGAATAACTTTTGCATATATTTTCCATCTAGTCAATAGAGGTGGATTATACTTGTATATATAGGGTTTTATTGCTTGTGTGGATAAGAAAATGAGCTTAGTCAACCTTAGGAGGGACACATATTTAAAAAAGTATACATTGGGAAGAGTTATAAATAAGGATAATAGCACCCAGTTGGGGACACTAGCGCCATGTGGCTATAGTGTCCCAAATGTGGCAATAATGTCCTTTTGGTAGAATTATAGAAAAGTTGGATTGGAGTTAGAGGCGACAATTTAGGGAATATATCTTGATTGGTTGTAAGTGAACAAGGTCTATTGAATAGATAGAAATGCAAGTTTAAGGCTCTATAATAGGTTTATGGCAATCTTAGGGATAGGGTAACTTAAATGACACTGTTAACATCCAATTACCAATTTTAGGTGATTAATAATAGGGTATCTTCATACACTTTCATTATGTTTTTTCCTCTTATTGGGGTTATATTTTACATGCTCTGGTGTTTCATTTACTTAGAGTTGTGTTGTTAAATCTCTTTAGTTAATAATTATTTTGTGTTTGATTCAAACCCTAGTCTAATTGTGATGGTTCATCCTTTGGACGTATTGTTTCTTGGTGTTGAAAATGCTTCTATGAATTCTAGGTATCTCCATAATGATGTAGAAGACAATAATTGTGATTATTGCGATAGTGAGGATAATATTGATGAAATATCAGGTCAACTAAATTTTAACCTAATAAGATTGGAAAATGAAAATGCAAAAGATATGGATGTCTTAGGTGTTGGTTGTCTTTCTATAAGCCCTCATGATTATGGAATGCCAAATTATATTAATAAAGAAATACATGTTACTTTCATTTTTTTTAAATAGAAAAATGGATTTATACCTCAATTTATGCAACAACACATTGATTTCTTTGTCAAACATAAAGTGAATAAAAATATTTTTATTCATATTCCTTATTTAAATGTCAATATTGATAATGATACAGATACTCAAACCCCTCAATTATTTTATTGTATTTTAAATGATGAAGATGATTTTGAAGCTAGAATGGACACACAATATACAGATGAATCTAATGAAACTAAAATGGATACACAATATAAAGATGAATCTAATGAAACTAATAGGACATATGCTATATAAAACCACACTCATATTACTAATATTATAAACATGTTCAAAGAATTAGCTAATAAAAACATTTCTTGTGTTTTATATGATCCTCCTATTGTCTCTAGTGGTTGTTCTCTTTCCCATTTTGTGCCTCTGAATGTGCTTAAGATTGTATGCCTTCAAATCACTAATGCAACAAGAATTGACCAATCCCCCACCTAAGCCTATTAAGATTCCTATAGACTCTTCTAATAATGAACCTCTTCTCTTAAGTGATCCACTCAGTACTACAACTATACTAGCTTCTAAAAGAGTCGCTATGATGGGTACAATTGGTGAATTACAAAGATAAGTTCAACTTCTATCTCATGGCTTCTATTAGTGCAATGATAAGGATAATTCCAATGTTATATTATTAAACCCCTTCATGCACGAGGTTGAAAATTATTTCACATGGTTTTAACATAGAGTTTAATTTATATGATGGATATGGAGATCCCTACAAATAACTTAGGATAGTTTATGCTTTCATTGGAAATTGTGCTTATCGTGATAAATTATTAAGAACTTTCCAAGAATATTAACAAACTGTGAATTAAATTGGTTTCATACATTAACAAGTCATCCATACATTCATTTCATATGTTGGAAGAGGCTTTCTTGGCATGTTTTATCATCAATAAGGGCCCACAAGCTACCTCTAAACATGTACCATTTATCAAACAATCTCCACACGAGAACATTCATGATTAGATGTTTTGATTCAAATTTAATATGTAGTGGCTGCTTTATAAAATATTATATATGAAAATAAAAAACACATTTAGTAAAATTTTGTTAACACCTCTCAAAGATAAAATGATTTTTAATGAATATTCATCTTTTAATGACCTTTTTTCATGATGTTAAGACACTCGAGGTTGAGCTCCTACGTGACCTTGTGCTTATATACGAGAGGTGTTTTAAAGAAAATTTCCATCCAAAATAAATTGAGTCTTAATGTTCCAAATGATGATCACATGCAATAAATGAATGATACTATGATATTGGTGAATAATATAGAGCAACCACGAAAGAGCCTAGTTTCATCTCACAAATAATGTATACAATTTATTAAATTTGTTGATAGTCCATGTATAATTTTGAATAATCTACTTGAATTGAACATGATTACTATTCCACCCATCAAAACACACGATATAAATCAGAATTGTGACTATCATAGAGATAAGGGATAATAAAAAAATTGATGTTTTTGTTTAAATATATATATTTTAAAACCTTATTGATTGTGGTGATATTGAAAGTGATGATGCAAAAGTTAAAACAATAAGTCATAAGTGTTAACCTATCAATACAGACATGCCAAAACATAAACCTCAATATAAAATATAATTGATACCTAAGAAAAAAGTGTATCAAGATAAAATAAAAACACCAATGATAATAAATAAATAAGCATTACATGGTGTGGCTCTAGTGTAAGTTGAACTCAATATTACATATCAATGTGCTAGAGACAACAATTTTGATAATGACAACTTACTAGGTTTAATTCCTATGTACAATAATATAAATTCATATGTCTATAGACATATATCCTATGATGATTAATCAAAACTTTCTCACATTATTAGTCAACTTTTCTAACACAATTTTTGCTTCAAACGTTTTCCATCTATTTGCATACAATATAATGATTTAACTAGTATTATTGAATTAGATGTGGGACCTACATTATATACATATGATTACGGATTCATTATTAGATTCAAGGGAAGTGTATGGGATTGTTATTTATTTTGATTGTTTCTTTCTCTTCCCAATGTTTTATATGGAGGATGCACAAGTGTTCAAAACACTACACCAACCATATATACAAGGGCCTTAGGAAAATTTGATATAAATAAAGTAAAATATAGTAAATAAGATCTACTTAAGGTAAACAGGGGAAGATGAATGAAAGTACTTGGAATGATTGATAATTGGCAAGGGGGTTTAGAGATACTTACTTGGTTTTTGACTTACTTGAGTTATGAAAAGTTTAAAAGTAATAAAATTGAGGTTATGGAATTGAGCAAAAGAGCATCTAGAAATCATATAATGATTTGAGATTGACCATAATCAAATTGTTTTGATAGTAACGGGAGTAACATTAAACCCATTTGATAATTACAGTCCTCTGATAGTGACAATCATGTTACAAGAGTGGCTATGTAAACCCAATCACTCTAAATGTTTTTGAACCCTTCATCAATAGATGATGCCCATAAACCTATATTTGGTAAGCAAATTGATATGGAAAGATGTCAAAATTATTTCTCTTTTTATTTAACTCATGTAAACACTTTCTAAGACAAAAAATGGGTGTTTTTTTTAGGGATCTGCTCAGTTATCCCCTACTTGCATTAGGATAGGTTTTGTTTTCAAGAGTAGAAATCAACACTCATGCATGCCAACATTCAGTCTCATGCATATGATACTCCCATACCTTATCCCTATGATATAAGGTGAAATATTCAACTAGGTGATAACTATATACACTTTCACTAATGCAATATCCTTCTTTTGGTGCAAGTATGCAACAATAAGCCTTAAATAGAACATAGTGTAAAATGAATCCTTATAATTGTGTCAGTTATGATCAATGTGCATTTCATTTAGATTGATATATTATGAAATGTATTAGGGTACATGTGTATATATATGCATTTAAAATTTAAATTATGACCTTATTAATATACAAGGCAACAATGTCAAATCAATAAATTTGAAAAATCATGGCATAAGAAAACATGGAAAGATGGAAGGAAGGACCCAAAACCAACATGCCTAGAAATAAAATGTTTCGACGATGGTCCGACTATGATAGGTTATTATGATTCAAATCTAGATGATAAAATATCATGAAGCGAAGATCAATAGATTTTCAAGAGTAATGGTGTATCATGAGGCCAAAAAATGATATATCTAAACGTGTTAATGAGAAAATGATGATAATGAAAGACTATGCAAGGTCCAATGTAAAGGGTAATGCACCGATAAGAGTATAATGTGCACTTATGACCCAAATGTATGAAAACATGATGAAATCATTGTCACTACAAGACTTGTACCAAAATTAGGTGTCTACCTATGCCCCACTTTAATGTCTCTCTTTGTGTGTGCATATACATTGAATTAAAACAAATATGGGTAGAATATTATTTTTGATATGGTTGTCTTGCTAACTATGCGTTATACTCAAAGTTAGTCTCAAATATGAAAGTGATTTATACTTCAAAATGAGGAGATATATACTATTTTTTTATGGTTTTCTTGATACTTATAAGATATGCTCAAATTTAGTTTCAAATATGAAAGTGATTTGCAATTCAAAAGGAGAAGAGATATTACTTTTTATTAGAGTCTAACTCCAACAACCTATAAAATAAAAGAACCATGTCTCTTTGTTATTTGCATGAATGCATTGGCTGCCATTTAAGATACATGAATTCTCTAATTAACCATCTTGAGTGTACCTACAAGAAAAAGTGAATACATACAAGTAGAGAAATGTATTTATAGATTAATAATAATGTAACCTTATGAAATAAATGAAAAACTAAAAAAAAAAGAGAAAAAATAAATGAATAATGTGGTGGTATGTAAACCTTGTTTCCATATTTGAAAAATTATGAAATCATCATGGGCCTTAATTACCCTTGCCATGTGGTGAATAATGTAAAAATTGGATCCTACTAACCCAATCAAGTAAAATAAAATATACTTCCCAGCTAAAGAAGCAAACATGTAGAAACTCTTTCTAACTAGTTGATATAAATATATAACCTATCGACATATTGTAACCACTTGAAATATTTAATCAAAGATAAAATAAGCTGACCCCATTTTGAGGTTGGATATTTTCATACATATCACTATTCTAAAATAAGATTATGAGCACCATGTGTGAAATAGATAAATACAAATTTGTAAACACATTAGTGTATATGTTAATTTATGGGGACAAATTAATGACTACCTTACTCCAAAGAAGTGAATCACTTGATCCAAATCACACAATACACAAGAAAAAATCAACAAACAACCATTTCCTTTATTAAATTAGAGACAAACACATTTAAAAGACATAATTGGGATCACAATGTTTATACAAAAATTATAGGACTTAATATTTGTGTTCTTTCTATATTCTCTCTTATTTGTTATATTCACTTGGGACCCCATTCTCATGTTCTTCCTTTTGTTTATATGGATCCCCCGTGGTAGCATACTCTTCAAATTCCTTGTAGCTGGCTCGTGAACACATGTCCCATGAGATAGTTGAAAAATCACAAACCAAAATGAACCTTGGATATTTCTCTATTTACATCCAGCCACATAAATGATGATTTTCCTTGTGGCCATTGTCAATCGATAACTCTCACCGATATTTTTACAAAGAGACCAAAAACACCTCATTTTATGATTTTTTGAGTAATTTTTGGTCATTTGAAATTCCATGGGATTATGACATGTGTCATAATCTTAGTATCTCCACATATAATGGGCTCAAATTTGTCCCCATGATCCATTCCTCCTCCATGGACCTGTGGATGTATAAAATACACTTTGAAGTTTGTCACACATCCGAAAGTGGTCCTTGCCTTATCTTAGACTATGATCTCCATGATCATTAAGATTATGACACCTGACCATCTCATAGACTCATGAAATCCATGAATATTTATGGATACTATGCATTTTGAGCTTCATGACTTTGTGGGGTGTTATGAGGCTAAAAAACTCTATGGACTTCTATATAGTCTATGGGGTGTTCCCAAGGCTAATGGATTACATGAATTTTTATAAAGTCTATGGGTGCTTCCCTTAGCTAATGGAATATGTGAATTTGTATACACTATTTTAAATTGTGGATATATTATATTATGTAGAACATTTAAACAAATCCATAGATCCATAATAAAGTTTGTGGGATCATAAATCACTTTGTTAATATATAATCCAATCAAGGATTACGATGGGTTCACCTAAAAACTAAGTTTGAGATCACTTGGTGAATTGTGAGGTCACTAAGAGAAATAAGAATATGACTATGAGGCATCTATTTGACATGGAGACTTTAGAAAATCCACACTAGACTTTAAGATCATGTGCCCCCTTTGCCATTGCAACCTTTATTTTGGTGATGAAAGATTTCCCATTCATATTTTATGCTTATGCTTTAGATACTTGGGGTAAATGAAACTTTCCATGAACCCTATTCATGAACCTGTTGTTAATTATTTGATTTATCTTCCATGTTTAACAGATGCATTCAACCAAGTTATGTCTTCAGGTGCTCATTTTTTCCACTTTACCAAGTAATCATAGTACTTGTTACCTCTTGTCTTCTTGTCAATCTGTGTGTCCAAAATGACTTATATCTCTTCTTTTTTCTTGGATGATAACTACTCTCTCCAATAAATATTTGAATAATCCACAACTTAGTCTTATTTACCTATTAATTCTATCACATATGACTATAATTATGGCACATTGAATATCAGGGAGATTTACACTCCATCTAAAAACTCAATTTCATATGCATTGGCTAAGAATTTTCAAGGTCCAATTTTGTTCCATTTGAGGTTGTTATATTAACCTTTCGGAAACCTCTCCTTATTCAAATGTGCAAACACAAAATCTCTAACTTCAAAAATTTGATCTCTTATTTTTTGATCAACATGTTCCTTGAATTTTCTATTGCTTTTTTCTAGTTTCATTTTCACTTCCATTTGCACACCATACATAACTTGTGCGTATTATTCAACTTCAAAACTTATTATTCTCATACCAGTTATGCTTATCGATTCACCCACACCTCTTTAGCTACTTCCATATATAGATTGGAGATGACTCATATCTATGTTTCGATTAATTGAATTATTGTAAGCAAATTCATCTTGGGCCATCATCAAATCCCACTGTTTGGGCTTATCTCCTACCAAATATCTTAGGAAAATACCAAGACTATGATTCACAATATTTATTCTCCCATATTTTTGAAAATGATAGCCTAAATTGAATTCTAATATAGTGACCAAATTTATCCATAATGTCCTCCAAAAGTGTCTAACAAATTTTTTATCCCTATCTGACATAATGCTCCTAGGCAATCCATGTAATCTCATAAGTTATTGGTAATTAGGATTACAAAATTTGTGGAATCACTAGTGTTATTTCATGATATATAGTTTGACATTTTTGAAAATATATCTAAAAAAACAAAAATAGAGTCATTACCTCATTTGAGTTATTAGAAACCCAAGAATGAAATCCATGCTCAATGAATCCCATGGTCTATCTAGAATAGGTAATGGGTGATATTATCCGGTATTCTAGACTTTCCATTTTGCATGCTAACAAATTCTACATCTTTGCACAAAATGCTTTACTTGAATCCTCATTTTTTACCAAAAATATTGGTCACTCAATTGTGCAAAAGTTTAATCATGACCAAAATGACTAGCTAAGCCTCTGATGTGTTTTTATTTCTACAAGTTATATCTCATGGAACCTTGAGGTATGCACAACCTCTTCCCTTAAATAATAACCCATCTTGAATAATGTACTCCATCCATGGATTTATGTCTATTTTCATGGGATTTTTTCATGTTGTCCACACATCCTCAAAATCCTCATCATACCCATATAAATTTTTTATTGAATCAAAACCAATAACTTCAAATGTTATTTCATTAACAACAAGAGCTCGTCTACTCAAGGCATTTGAAACCTTATTATATTTCCCACACTTATGTTTCAAAATAAAATAATAGATCTGAAAAAATTCCACCCATTTCATATGCTTCTGACTTAACTTGCCTTGGTTGTTTATAAATTGTAGGGCTTGGTGATTTGTATATATAAAAAAATATTTTGGAAACAAATAATGTCTCCATTTCTTAAGATATTGTACTATTGCATAAAATTATTGATTATAAACTGATTATTTTATTTTTGTTTCATTTAATTTTTCAATAAAATATGCAACATGTTTACCTTCTTGACTTAGTATTGCTCCAATAATTATTCCATTTGCATCATAATCTACTTGGAACACTTTTACAAAATTAGAGAGTGCCAACACTAGCTATTATGTTATCTTTTTATTCAAGATTTGAAAGCTTTTCTATGCTTTAGTTATCTAAAAAAAAGTATTTATATTTACATTCATAGTATTTATGATGGAAGCACATATATCACTATAGTTTGTAATAACATTTTTGTATAAACTCACTAACCCATTAGATTTTTGGCTCCAAACATACTCTTTGGTGAAGGCCACTCCAAAAATTTCTTTTACCTTTTCAGGTTCCATCTTTAACCCATGTCTTGAGACCACAAATCCAAAATACAGTGGTTTCTCTTGAATAAAGTTACGTTTTTTTCAAATTAACCAACGATTTATCCTCTTCCAACTTATCCAAGACCATCATAAATGTTTCAAATGTTCTTTGTTAGAATGATTAAAGTTCAAAATTCACATCCAAATAAAAAATTAAAAACTTACCCATGAATGGATAAAATACCTCATTCCTAAGTCTCATGAATGTGCTTGAGGAAAATTTCAAACCAAACTAGCCACTCATATATTCCATCGTTGGTATTGATTACATTCTTCCATACATCACCTTCTCTCATTCGAGTTTGATGATATCTACTCTTCAAATCTATTTCAGTGAAGTACTTGGCTCCACTCAAGCAATCCATTAAGTCATCCATTCTTTGCAATGGAAATTTATGCTTAATGGTGATTTTATTTATTGCACTTGAATATGTGCAAATCATCCATTCTCTTTCCTTATTGGGTGTTAACACAATTGGAATTTCACATGGATTCAAACTATCTTTGATCAAGCCCTTTTCCAAAAACTCTTGTACTTTCCCTTTTATTTATTCATTCTCTTTTGGAGTCAGTTTGTAAGCTGCCTTGTTTGGCCATCTTGCTCTTTGAACTAAATCCATATGATGGATAATGTTCATCATTGGTTGAAGTCATTACAAAAAATACCTTATCACAATATCAAAATATTTTTCCAAAAAAAATTGAATTTCAATAGGAAAATAACTCAATTTTATGGCTGTTACAACTTACACAGGTTTTGATATGAGAACAAAACATGTATTTTTCATCCTTTCCAGTTAAAAAAATTATTTATAAGAAACCATAATTAATTTGGAATTGTTATCCACCTATTCTCTTCTATCCTTAAATGGAATCAATGTGAACATCTTTCCATCCTTCACCAGAGTGTAAGTGTTTTCTTTTCCATCATGCACAACCCTTCTATCATATTACCACGACCTTCCCAATAGCACGTGATGCACATCCATAAGCATATTGTCACATAAAGCCTCATATTTATATCATCCAATTTTAAATTTTATGAAAAATTATACATTTAAAAACACTTTGTTGCCTTTAAAAAACTATAAAACCTTAAATTTAATTAGATGAATTAGTATTTTCAGTCTAAGTTTTTCCACCATTTCATTGGATACAATTTTTTTTGTGTTACCACTATAATTAACTACCTTCCAACACTTATCTCCATATTTTCAAATATTTTGGAATAAAATTTTACTTTGTACTAGTTCATTCACCTCCTTAGTTGGTTTAAAAATACTCTTTTCATCATAATAACCTCTCCTTGTTTCCGGTTTTCGGTGTGTGTTGGAGATCCAACACTTTCTTCATTACCATGAGAAATATGATCAATCCCTTCACTTCTCTTGCCACCATTCTAAGGCATTTTTGTACACTCAAAAATTGTATGTCTAACATACTTATTGCATTCAAATAACTTACCCATGTAGCCTATACCTCTTTCTCTTCCAAAATATCCTCTTCCATTAGAAGAGTAGCCTCTTCCTCATCTATTCTGATTCAAATTTTGAGAGCTAATTCATTATCCATCATGAGTTTATTATCCTCTTCCACCACCACTTATCCCTCTTCTTATTGAGGAAATTATTATACCTCTAAATTTCATTTGTTATCTTAGTGAGAACTTTTATTTTACCGTCAATGCACATTGATAGGCTTCTCTAATAGTTCTCAAGTTCAACAAATTGATTTAATCTTGAATAACATTACACATAGCATTTACATATCTTGCTACCTTATCTAGATAATATTTCACATATCTAACTCTTATAATGAGTCCATAAAACTCATCAACATATTCATTTATGGTCATCTCATTTTGTCTTAGGTTTTGTAATCTCCTAAATAAATTCATGTGATAATCAAAAGGAAATATTAATGGCCTTCAATTTGATCACAGTTATTTCCTAGGATTTTATTTTATCCTTACTTTTTGTCTTTTTTTTAGTTTGTACATGGTTCCACCATAATTATGCATGGATTTTTATCTTTGTGTATACTAATTTCACCTTATTTGATTCTTTGTTTGACTCATAGTTAAAGTATTTCTCCATTTCTATGATCTAATCTATGAGTTCCTATACTTTTATTTTTTCACTATAATAAGGGGTGCCCAATTTTGGCATACTACTAATTTTTTTCACAACTTTGATAAAAATATTCTCAACTTCATTATCCATATCTTCCACTTCAATTTCTTGGGCCCCTACTTCTCCCTCATATTCACTCACATATTTGACATTTGTTCCTCTTATTTGTGGTGTCTCCATTGCTTCTAGTCTTGCTTGGATTCCTTTCATCATTTCTGCCAAGTCTAAAATTCTAGGTGCCCTTGTCTTGGACCTTTCCTAATTCATTACCTTAGTGTGATCAATTCTCCAAATTTCAAGCTTCTCTTTCTCAACTATATAATAATTTAACTTGAGTCCTCACATACAACCTAGAAAGTAAATCCCTTGTTCTAATACCAATTGGTGCAAACAGGATTACAAGGGGCCAAATTAATGGTTTCATTACTCCCAAATAGTTAATCACTCAATCTAAGTCACACAAAACATAATAAACAATCACATAATTTATTGAATTGGAGACAAATACATTCAAAAGATAAAATTGGGATCATAATGTTCATTCAAAACTTGTAGGCCTTAAGTTCTACATTCTTCCCTTTGTATCATCCCTTATTTATTCTACTCACTTGGGAACATTGTCATGACCAACATGTCCCATTATAAATATTTAAAATAGGGACCCATTTATTCCTAAAAATTCCATGTTTGGTCACCATCAAGACTTAAATTGACCGTAGGACCCGAGCATACCAAAGCCTTAGTCTTGATATTCAATTTTTATTTTATAAAGTTTTGTTTTAAAAGTTTAAAAAAAAATGATTGAAAGGATAAATTTGTATTAATTTATGATATTTATCTAACAAAATCTAACCCTTTTATGGCCAAGTCTATCAAGTTTTACTTTATATGTTAAATTTTTGATTTACAAGTTAGTTTTGTACTTTTCCACATGTCTATTTCTCACAAGAATTTAAAAGATAACTAAGTCCTTTTCAAGCTCTAAAAATGCATTGACATATCATGAATCAAGTACTCATACCCAATTATTCAATATTTTGACTAAAAAGTAAAGATTTGGTCTTTGCACACTTTGGGAACCTTGACAAGTCGCTTCATCATGAGATTGCTCCACATGTCTCTTTCTTGATTCATTGTAGAGTTATGACAAAAAATATAAGTTTTAAACTATGTGATAGTATGACTACAGGATATCAAACCACATGTATTCATCTTTCTCCATCATAGGGCTATGCCAAAATAGTCAAGTCATAAATACTTGTGACAATGTGATTATGTGAGATTGTGCCACTTGTCTTCATCTCTCATCTCTACAAATATTTGATCGAAAAAGTTAAGTCATTAAGCCTATGACTACATGACTAAGTGAGATCATGCCATGTGTCCTCTTTGGTAGAGTTAGTTTCCACGTGTCATCATATCATGATGCAATAAACCTTGATTCAAAATTTAAGTTATAAATATTCATAACAATGTGAATACATAAGATTGTGCCACATGTCATCATATTATAATGTCACAAACCAATTATCAAAAGTGAAAAACTACAAAGCCTACAATAATGAAAATAAGTGAGATCATGCCATGTCTCCTCATCTTGCATATCTGTGTACTTAAATAATGATCAAAAGGCATATCAATCAATTATACAACATGATTTCAAGTATCCTTAAGTAAACTCATTTTCCATGTTAGATACCATGTGTCATTCTTAATATAGTCATCTACCAATATAAAATAAACATACATAATCTATTTGTGATTATGTGACATACTACCAAATGTCAAGAATATCAACATAATAAAACCAATGGTGGTGACTAAGCTCCTAAAATTTATGATAAATTGAATATCTTAAAATACTTATACAAAGCATAAGTGGCTTCAAAATCAGTCTTGATCATATCGTAGTCAATGATAGATCTTTTGAACAAAAATGATAGCTTGGACATCAACTTTGCATGAATAATTATCAAGGCCCTAAATTCTATATTCAATGTGTTTATGTTGGCCACTTTATCCTTCAAAAAAGTTATTAATTGAATTATTTTCTCATTATTTCTATACATAGTGCCCTCCACTTCTGCTTAGAAACTATCAACAACCACTTGGAGTAAATTGTAAAAAATGGGCCTTGGGACTAGATGCCCCATAGGCATATATAGATTGGTAATATTCACATCATTTAAAATTGATACTTCCCAGTACTCATGACTTGTGAATTGCTATACCAAGGCATGCATTTCATTATGCCACTCTTAAAAAATCTCTCTCTTGGTTATCACATGGTTTTAGGCCAGAGTCCCCCCTAGGGGCTAATCTCAAACATAACTGTGCATAGGCCTTATTATTAGTATCGTGTCTATAAAATTTAACTTAACATTTACATCCTTCATCTTGTTGTATTCTTGGGTTACACTAACCCATTTTGGATATGATTCAACTCGTACATGCCTTATTGAAGCAATAATATTGTATATTTTCCTATCTGCCCCTTGTAAATATCTACAATATCTCTTGGAGCTTGTATAACATTCCTTTCTTACAACCTTTAATTTTAATAATCATAATTTCTAAACATTTGTTTAAACACTCTCCTGGTTGCATTAAAAAAACTTTAAGGATCTTACTCATACTCATTTGGTAAGGGGCGGAGCTCCTTTTCTTAGTTAGAGAGAATATGTCTTCTCTCTATTTTACCTAATCATTTTCACACTCTACTAACATGGTCATCCTCTTGAACCTTCTTATTTTGTTAGTCTACATGTCAAAATGGAACCCCACCTTTGGATGCTCAGTGATAATCATGTCTTGTCTACCTATCTCCTTTTCATGTATATTCTAAATCTAGGGAGCAATATTCACAATAGATTGCACTTCTGTTGGATCTATAGATGAAAATGTGTAAGGAGGGGATTGACTTCATGGGAGCATTGACAATGGAGTAGGCTAGGTTGTAGGAGAAGATGTAGTCAATTTAGTAAAATATGGGATGGCCTTTCTCAAGGTAGTGACCTTATTTTGTGGAGGTGTCTCAATAATGTATTTTGTATATTTGGCTATCTGGCATATTGAGACTGTAGAAGAATATTTTTGGGAAACTAAATAAATGGTCACACCTAACTATGTAGATGGCCTAAGAGGAGTAAATCGTACAACTAAGTTAGAAGTAGACACTAGGTCTTCAAAATGCACTAGCTTCTTGGGTCTAATAGACTATGAACTAGCCTCTCTAATCAATTTATGCATTATAGGGGTCTGAAACAAGCTCACAATAGTAGGAGAAATCATAGTAGGTTGGATAGTAGTAGGGAAAGAAAAATTTGATGGGCCTTGGGCTATAGTTTGAAAAATTAGCATTGTGAATGCCCAAGGCCTCTTAAGTGGGCTAGGATACTAAAAAATGAAAGAATGTAAAGAATAAACAACTCTTATTATGATATCTATAATAATCATAATTGTAATGGGTACCAAAGAATCAAGAGTTTGTGCAATTACAATTGATGGTTGGCCATCACTCAAAGTGATAATGGTAATGAATTTTTTTGCTAAAGAGGTTGTTGTAGCTTTTTCAATTGAAACCTCTACAATAAGTCCATTTGTGGGACTTGTGACAACAAATAAAGCAACATCAATATTTACTAAGGCCTCCTTTGGACTTGAATCCCTTGTCTGCTCTTGTATAGAGATCGATGTAGTCTTAACCGCCTTCTCTATTTGTTGCTTTGCATTTTAAAGTGGAGAGCTTGGAGATGCAACTGATGATGTAAGCTCTCAAGTTATAACTTTTTTCTTGGATTATGATTATGATTCCATATCATTTTCTTCTTTCTTCTCTTTTGATAATAACTCTGTCTCAACTGAGTTAGCCCTTCCTTGTTATACTTTTGATTCTTCATATATCTCAGTCCTTCTTGAACCAATTTTCTATTGTTCCTCTATTGGTTCTACCTCCTCTTTCTCATCCTCCAACTGCTCATAAATAGGACCTCCCTTGAAAAATATGCCTTCTACATGGATTTTTTATTCTTTTACAACCTTAGGGAACACAAGAGGGGTCTTATGCTTCCTTTGATATGTCATTAATGGTGGCCTACTAGGAGTAAGAGTTAGCCCTGAAGGGGATGGAGTGGTAAATGAAGGGGCCACAATAGTGAAAGGTGGAGTGGGAATGGCAGTGACTATTGGAATATTTTTGGAATGAACTGGTGCTAAGGAAGTAGAAATAATATGAACCTATTGTTGACGCAGTGGATTTCACCCTGGACAGGAGGCTGAGCTCTTGCCTTCCACACGCAACAATGGAAACTCCCCTCTTGCCTGTGGGTCTAGCAAAACTGGGGGGAGAGTCTCTAGATAAGGGATAGCTCCCTTTGATGTATTTTTTAGGTCCTAGATTTCCTACTACTAAAAAATAAATGAAAAAAGGGGGGGGGGATGAAAAGGGAGAAGGATGCTGAAAATAGAACCTAAACTTAAACTAAAAGGTGATACACCAAAAAAGTTGATCCACTCAGCCCGAACATACACTTTTCACCAACAAGAAACTATTATGCACTTCATATGATGTGGGAAACTCAGTGAGTTAGAGGTCCATAGAGATATAGGGAGGAAGAACTATCAAAGGTGTTTTGAGACACACTTTGGCAGCGTATTCACATGCACCTATATTCCTACTGTAGACACTTCTGGTAGACCTGCAAAAGAAGAAACTTCACAATGCACTAGGCATGTTAGAATCATTATGTGAAAAGCATAAAATAAAATGAATTAACACAAAAGAAAAACATAGACATATGCGTGAGTGCAAGTTCAAATAGAGGTAAAAATTTCTAAGTCTTGATTCAAGGTAAAATCCGACAGAGTTCTGCCTTACAAGCCTGAGAGATTTTTTGGGCAGAGCTTTGCCTTATGGGGTAAGAGATCTCCCCTTTTAGAATGAGAAGTTTAAAATATATATAGAAAGAGGAGAAGAAGTAAATGCACCCTTTTGGAAAAGGCTTTTGGTGCCTTTTGACAAGTTGGCCCATGTGCATTTGAGAACATCGAGAAGAGGAAGTCACTGTTGCTGATGTCATTCTTCTAGAAGAGGCCTACTAAAACCATGATGTGTAATCACTGATCTTGACTTTGGAATTCAAACATTAATGTGAAAGCATGGGCTGTGCCCCTTTTCTACAAACAGATTGCTTCCTTCAGACATTCACGCAGTTTGTCTGCTCATAAATGCAAAGTGGAGGAGACAGGCCATGCCACTTACTATTTGCATCATTTGGTGACCACCTAGAAAGCACTATTCCAACTACAAGAATAAATCCTTGAGTCAACACCTCTCTTTGCCACCTACACTGTTTGTTCATTTATGCACTTTGTCTCTTCCTAGTTTTGTCTCTTTCTGGCTCCTTTGGCCCTCAGGGCTATCTACTTGGCGGGTCACTGAGTTCCTTGGGATCTTCTTTAAGATTTTCAAAATAAAAGGCTATTTCACCACCTTAAATTTGATGTCTGTGCACCCGTCACTACATTTGATCTTCCAACGGCTAGTTTGCCATGCTTGATTTTGACGTCTTCGGGCCCATCACCCCTTGGAATTTCTTCGACCTTTTCCTTTCTTTCAGCTTCTTGATGGTTCCCTTTCCTTTAGGATTCTTGTTTTGAACCCTCCTGAAGGGAAGGTGACCCTTCAACTTTTGGAGAAGTGTCCTTCATTTTGGCTGAGAGTTCCCCGCAAGGGCACTTGCCCTTCAGGGTCCTTCGGCTCCTTGGCCTTGAAATCCTTCGAATAAAATGTCTGAAGGAATTCCTTTAGACATTTTGTCTGAAGGATTTATTCCTTTTCTTTTCACTTATTTCCCCAGGTCCTTTCACTTGGCTGATTTTCTCGTGGATTTTCTCATGGCTACTTTTCTTGAAGATAAAAAGTTTGCAAGAATTGTCTTGTGCGTTCCTTTCATTCAGAGACTTTCTTGAGGTTTTTTACCCGCGGCTCTTTTCTGAATTTGTTCAAACTTTTTGTTTGAAGGAATTCCTTTAGACAAAAAGTCTGAAAGAAATCACTTAAGTCTTTTGCCTCGGCCCTTGTCTTTTGTGGCAGGATTTTCTTCCGAAGAATTTCTTCAAACAAAATGTCTAAAGGAATTCCTTCGGACATTTTGTCTAAAGAAATTCTCTTCTTTGCCTTAAACAAAATTTTGAAAGAAACTTACCTTTTCAGATTTTTTCTATGGCCTCTTTACAAATGTTCCCTACCCTCTGAAAGGGCACTTGAGTCCATAACTACCCTCCACAAGGGCACTTGGAATGGTCCATTTTGCACCTAAGTGGGAACTTGTCTCTTTCCTACAGAGTCCGTAGTTCTCCACCTGCCGAGTCCATAGAAATGCCTGCAAAGTCCATAGAAATAGGCCTGTAGAGTCTGTAGAAATTTCCAAGACTTATGCCAAATCAAAAATGTACTGGCTGAAAACAACAGGGGAAAAAGGGGGGACCAATTTTGGCCTGCAAGACCAAAATGGTCAACAAATTGGTGACTCCCAGGAGAAGCATGCCTTCTATGCTTAGAGACCAGCTGCCTTAAAATCTATTGGGCACGAAGTCAGAATGCAGCTTTGAATAAAGGTTAACAACAGCCTTGAGAGATCCCAGAATCAATCATGAACTTTTACCCCAGACACAAGGGAAAACACACACAAGGCTAAAAACACTACTTGTACAAACAACACTTAGGGAAAATAGGAAAAGAAACTGAAAGCAAACTACTATGTATAGATAACCAGGTATATTTGCCTCCCTCCTGGATCAAAGGGAAAACTTCTTAAGTCTCCTTCTAGCTAGGAAACTTATGGTGCCAGACAAGTGGCTGAATGGAATGGAGACTTGGTGACCTGCTCCTCTTGCTTGCCACCTTGATTGGATTGTATCTGAGTGGATCAGAATCAAACATGATCCCAACATATATGTACTCTTCTTGTTCTTGGAAGCTTGTTGAATGCTGGCTCTTCAAGCTAGTTCATTTTATCCAAAAATCAATGGCTATTGGCTCATCATAATAAGCCCTTTATTGTGCATGGTCCCTTTGCAATGCATCATGAATTGGCTCATTCCCTTTTGCTTCATTGAAGACCCTATCAAACTCATCCTCTGCTCCCTCATGGCCTTCTTGAAGAAGGGTAATTGTTGTGATGTCTGAAATGAAATCACAAATTGATTTCTCATCCCACAGAACATCACCCTTTTGTTCAAAGCTCTCTTCTTCAAGGGTTTCCTCAAGATGGACCTTCTTGCTCAAGGATCAAAGTCTCTAGTTGTTCAAAGACATCTATTTGATCCTCCTCCAATTCAATCTCTTCGGCATAGTCATCCTCCTCATCAAAAAAATGAGGAAGTTCATCAAACAAAGGAGGAGAGAGCTCACCATGCTTACATTCCTCCTTATATTGCTGGAACATCTGCATGTATGCATGCCCTGTGTCTTCTCCATTGTGTATGATGTCTTCATAATGAGCATCAATGATGATTTATTCTTCATTGTCACTCATGATAGCCTCTTGAGAAGCTATAGATTGGATCTTTTCTTCCTCACTCGCCTCCTGCAAAGCAGGTTCTTCCTTGAGAAGGGGTGAATTGGAAGAACCATGTGGAAGAGGAGGCAGTCCTTGAGCTAGAATCGAATGATTATCCTCTTTCCATTTGGACAGCACTTCATCTATATTAGGTGTGGCCTAATAGCTCTCTTGGAGGTGTGTAGATGGGGTGTGTTCAAACAGATCCATCACACGTTGGCTAAGGAATCTCATTTTGGATTCTAACTCTGCAATTCTCCTAGCTAGATCTTCTTGGAAGAGTCTTTCTTAGAGGTCACCAGCATCATCATGATGAGGAGCAACTTCATCTTCTTCAAGGTTTTGAGAAAAACCTTTCTCTTCCTCCTTCCTACCCCAAGATTCCACTGTTTGCTTCCAACTCATGACCTTGGGATTGGAATTTTGCTCCTATGAACAGGCAACAACTTTATCCTCTTTACGGTACTGAGCTGGTTCATGAGGAAGTTGGGGAAGGTTAGGGAGGGTCTACTAATGCATAGGAAGAGCTACTTCAAGAGAGATGTGTTAGTTCATGGTATTCCCTCTAAAGGAAGATTCACAATCTAAGGAATTTAGAAGGTTCATCTCCATGGGAGGTTGCTCTAATGCCCTTTGATGTTTGAAAGCTAGGCGCAAGGGGTTAAGAGCAGGAGTGATCAATGCATCAGATGAGCTAGAGTGAGCAAGTGCTATCTGGTAGAAAGGATTTGGTGCACAAGAGGGGGATTTCTTTAGAATAAGAGGGGGAGTGCAAGGCTGACTACCTTGCATGAATGGATTCTTCCATTTTTCTACCTCCTCCTCAATGGATTGCAAGGCCTGAGCTTGCCTGAATAAACACTCCTCTTTATACATCAGCTCTTGCTAATATCCATACTGCTCATCCAGTCTATCAATCTCCATTACCTACTTCTCAAACTCCAGCGCCACTTCCCTTATCATTGAAGGGCAACTAGGAGAGCTGCTTGAGGCGATTCCATAAATATTTTGAGCTTGATCAAAACCATATGAAGGAAAATAAGGCCCATGATTATGGGTAAAGGGATTATACATACAAAAAAATGAGATTTCTTGATGGCACCTAGACTACTTAACCAGTTGATTCAACTCAGAGTCGCCATTGGTGTTGATGAAAAAACCTCCAAAGGCTAGTTGGTTGAAGAACACACCAAAAATTCTTCAACTCTTTGGACCAAACTTGTCCTAGTTGGTCCCACTAGGCATGCCAAAAATTGTTGACGCAGTAGATTACACCCTGAACAGGAGGTCGAGATCCTGCCTTCCACATGCAATAATGGAAACTCCCCTCTTGCTTGTGGGTTTGGAAAAACTGGGGGGAGAGTCTCTAGATAAGGGCTAGCTCCCTTCGATGTATCTTTTAGGTTCTGGATTTCCTACTGCTAACAAATAAATGAAAAAAAGGGGGGGATGAAAAGGGAGAAGGATGCTGAAAATAGAACCTAAACCTAAACTAAAAGGTGATACACCAAAAAATTTGATCCACTCAGCCTGAACATACTCTTTTCACCAAGAAGAAGCTGTCATGCACTTCATCTGATGTGGGAAACTCTTTTGTTTCAGTGAGTCAGGGGTTCGTAGAGATACAGGGAGGAAGAACTATCAAAGGTGTTCTGAGACACACTTTGGAAGCCTATTCACATGCACCTATATTCCTATTGTAGACACTTTTGGCAGACCTACAGAAGAAGAAAATTCACAATGCACTAGACATGCTGGAATCATTCTGTGAAAAGCATAAAAGAAAATGACTTAACACAAAAGAAAAACATAAACATATGCGTGAGTGTAAGTTCAAATAGAGGTAAAAATTGCTACGTCTTAATTCAAGGTAAAATTTGGCAGAGTTCTACCTTACAAGCTCAAGAGAATTTTTGGGAGATCTCTTAGTCCGTAAGGCAAAGCTCTGCCCAAAAAATCTCTCGGGCTTGTAAGGCAGAACTCTGCCAGATTTTACCTTGAATCAAGACTTAGCAATTTTTACCTCTATTTGAACTTGCACTCACGCATATGTCTATGTTTTTATTTTGTGTTAAGTCATTTTATTTTATGCTTTTCACAGAATGATTCCAGCATGTCTAGTGCATTGTGAAGTTTCTTTTTCTGCAAGTCTGCCAGAAGTGTCTACAGTAGGAATATAGGCACATGTGAATAGGCTGCCAAAGTGTGTCTCAGAACACCTTTGATAGTTCTTCCTCCCTGTATCTCTACAGACCCCTGACTCACTGATACAAAAGATTTTCCCACATCAGATGAAGTGCATGATAGCTTCTTCTTGGTGAAAAGTGTATGTTCAGGCTGAGTGGATCAACTTTTTTGGTGTATCACCTTTTAGTTTAGGTTTAGGTTCTATTTTTAGCATCCTTCTCCCTTTTCATCCCCCCCACTTTTTTTCATTTATTTGTTAGCAGTAGGAAATCCAGGACCTAAAAGATACATCGAAGGGAGCTAGCCCTTATCTAGAGACTCTCCCCCCAGTTTTGCCAGACCCACAGGCAAGAGGGGAGTTTCCATTGTTGTGTGTGGAAGGTAGGAGCTCGGCCTCCTGTCTAGGGTGTAATCCACTATGTCAACACCTATGAAATAAAAGAGGGAAGAATCACCTATTATACTTATGTTAATGGAGGTAGGGGTGTAAAATAAAGTTGTCCCTCTGGACTGTTGGAAACTATTGATTCCCTTACATCAGCTATGAGTTGAGGAAGAATAACACTTAGAGGTATTATGATACCTCTAGAGACATTGGATATGATTTGTGGATCTATCTCCACAAATATACCTATTTCTTCAATAATTTTAGTTTCCAATTCTATTTCTAGTTGAGGAAGAGACCATGAACTGGTGTTGAAGTCCATTCTTCACTATATATTCTCTTTGTGTCTTCTTCTATGATAGTAGTATCATATTAGATCCCTTGGGATAGTAGCATATACATGCCAACATTGCATATTTTTTATAACAACCTGATATCATTTACATCATTTATAAATATAGAATCATGGTTATACCACTGATGGCCATAGGATATTTTAACTTTCTTCTCATACTTTTAAAGGTGCTCCCTGACCTTCTTTATGGGATCCCAATACCTAAATGGTGCCCTCTTCAAATCATAATGCATTCTAATATTTTACATAGAGTTGAGATGCTCATTATGCATGCTAAATATTTTTACTTTTTTCCTTTTGCATGTTGGCAAAATATACACTTTTTACGAACTTATTTACATCCATGTTCATTTGTAACCAATAATAATTGTCATTCAAATATGCCAAAGTTTAATCATGAAAAAAGTGACCAACAAGGCCTCTGTTATGTTTTTATTTTAATATGTTCTCTCTCATGGAACCTTGAGGTATGCACAACCTCTTCCCTTTGAACAAACAATCCTTCTTGAATCATATACTCCAGCCATGAAGTTATGCCCATATTTTTTGGATTCTTTCATGTTATCCATGCATCCTAGAAATCCAATTCCTCCTCATACAAATATTACATCTAATGACCTCCACCATGAGCTCATTAAAAAAAAAGAGCTCACCTACTTATGAAATCTACAACTTTAGTATATTTACCACTTTTATTTTTAAAAACAAAAAAATGTCTTTGAAGAAAATCCACCCATTTTAGGTTTTTACGATTAAGCTTACCTTAGCCATTTATGAATTCTAATGACTAATGATCTATGTACAATTTTTTTTTAAATTTTGGAAACAAGTAGTGCCTCCACTTCTTAAGAGATTATGCCATTGAATAAAATTATTGGTCTTAGAATGAATACTTTCTCTTAACTTTATTCACCTTCTAACTAAAATATGTAACGCACTGAAATTCTTGGCTCAATATTGCTCATATGGTTGTTTAACTTACATCACAGTCTACTTGAAACACTTTCTAAAAAATAGGTAAAGCTAACACCCTTTATTTTCTTACATTCTTATTAAATAACTAAAATTTATCCTCTATTGCATTTATCCTTTGAATGTTATTTTTATCTCATTTCATAGTCTTCATAATGGGTGCATATATGTAGCTATTATTTTTAATAAACTTTCAATAGAAATGTGCCAACCCATTAAAACTTATCACCTCAAACATAATTTTTAATGTTGCTTCTAATTTCTTAGGGTCCATCTTTAATCCATATTTTCAGATCCCAAATCCTAATTATACCAACTTCTCTTGCATGAAGTTGTACTTCTTTAAGTTAACCAATAACTTTTCTTCTTTCAACTTGTACAAGATCAACCTCAAATGTTTCAAAGAATGGCTTAAAATTAAAATAACATCCAAATAAACAATAAAAAAGTAACCCATAAATGGATTAAATTCTTCATTCATGAGTCTCATGAATGTATTTGGGGCATTTGATACACTGAATGGAATAACAAGCCGCTCATATAATCCATCATTCATCTTGAGTGCAGTCTTCCACTCCTCACCTTATCTTATTCAAATCTATTAATATCTTCTCTTCATATCCATTTTAGAAAAGTACTTGGATCCATTAAAACAATCATTTAAGTCATCCATTATTGGCAATGGAAACATGTACTTAATGGTGATCTTGTTTATTGCACATGAATCAATGCACATTTTCCATTATCTAATTTTTTTAGGTGTTAATATAGTTGAGATTTCACATGGGCTTAAAATCTCTTGGATCAAACCCTTATGAAAAAAATCCCACACTTTCCTCTTTATATTCTCATTCTTTATTGGAGTTAGTCTATAAGTTATCTTGTTTTGTAAGCTTACTTCAAGCATCAAATATATACGATGACTAATAATTCTCATATGTGGCAATCCCTATGAAAAATAACTTGACAAAATATCAATATATTTTTCAGCAAAATTCTAAATTTCAATAAGAAAATCACTCACCTTAGTGTCTGTATAATTTATATGGGATTTTGAATTAAAGCAAAGCATGTCTTTTCTGTCTTTGCCACCTTAATTAAATATTACTAGAAGCCAACATTATATGAGGGATTTTTTCCATCTCTTCTCCTATATCCTTCAATAATCTCAAAGTGAACATTTTTCATCCTTCACAATAGTGTAGGTGTTCGCTCTGCCATCATGTATGGCTCTTTTATCGAATTGCCATAGCATTCCCAAAAACACATGACATAAATCCATGGGCATAATATCATATAGAAAATCATCCTTATATGAACTAGTTTGAAAACTCACCATACATTGCTCATTCACCAATACTTTATGACCCTTCAAAAACCATGAAACTTTGTATGGAGTTGGATGCACTAGCCTTTTTAAACCAAGATTTTCCACCATCTCTTGAGAAACAAAATTATTCATGCTACCAATATCAATAACTACCTTATATATACACATAAATTATTATTTATCACTAAAGCAATGTATTTTTTACCACTCCTTACATACACTTATCTCATGCCTAATTCCATGGTATTTTAACCATTATTACTTAAATTCTATGCAAATGACCCATTCCTCCAAACAACTAATGATAAAAAAAATCCATATTTCTCATTCCAAATAACTCAAGCTTACCCTCTGACTATTCCACAATTTTAGTTCATATGTATTTTTTATTTAGACAAGGCCACTCTTTTAGGACTATCTTGTTAGCTAGTAGTGTCTTAATCTACTGGCCACATCCTCCCACAAAATAACAACGAGTTTATCAAACTCAAATCCACCAAATAGGTCATCTCAAACATTTCAAAAGTCTCATCCGGAGGAATTCAAAAATGATGACTATAAAGCCATATTTTATAACCATTATCAACTAGAGGATCATATGATTGAAAAAAACCATAATATCTACTTATACATTGAGATAAAATCACATATTTTTTCCAACTCAAAGTCCACATAGCCCTAGTAACCCTAAGCTAAGTCTAAATACACCTCCAAAGTCATAGGTCATTATTGAAACACTTAATCACACAAGGATTATACCAACATTGAACATTACACTAGCATTTCACAACACCACTGAAGCATGGGATAACTACGTGGATTTTTATCCCTCTTCATAAGATTGGTATGTTGTAACACTCAACATAAGAGGTGTTGAGGTCAAGCACAACTACAAACACTAACCCCTTTTTATAATTCATTTTGTTTACCTCATGACCTATTGAGATAGGGTTTCAAGTGAATAAGAAGGTATATTGTGCTTCCTCAATGAATCACATAGGTTCTATCACACACACACAAAGTCAATAGGTGAAGGTACACATGTCCAAACTTTTAACAGATTCCTAAAATCGTATCAGATGTTGACATGGCCTAAGGACACTAGTGCAGGCCACCCTTATCTAATTTCGGTAGCCTTTTCCCATATTCAAGTGAAGACCTATTAATGATTCACAACATCATCATCATATATTCAGTTTCATAGTTGCATTCGTAGTCTTGCATGCCCAATTTCTAGCTAAGTTGTATTTCTTTATTATTTTCCCTTTTTAGTATATTTCAAAATTTAGAAAGTTCCAAATCAGTTTGTCTCATTTATTTCATATCTATAAAAAGTTATTTTATGCAGTATTTTTTCATACTTAGGATTAATATCTCTCTATTTATAAATTTTTGAAAAAACACCTTACAAAACTTACCTTATAATTTACAAATAATCTAAAAAATAATCTTTCTTTGCACTAGTTTTTTAACCTCCTTGGTTGGTTTCAACAACACTTCTCATGAAGTTATGATGGGAGCCTTATCTATATGCAGGGGGATGAACTCCTTTCTAAACTACTTCCTGAACTACTTTATGAACTCCTTTAGGAACTATTCCATAAACTACTTCACTTCGCGCTCTATAGGTTCTAAACCCATGACATCATAAGAGCATCTCCTTGTTCTAGATCTTCTGATTGTATTTGAGACTCAACAATATATTCATCACCATGAAAAATATGGTTTGTTTCTTCAAATTTATTGTTGTTATTATGAGGTGCTTCTAGACACTCAAAATCTATGGGTCCAACATACTTTTTGCATGTAAAACTCTTACCTACAAAAGATCTTCCTCTCCCTCTTTTGAAGGATCCTCGCCCTCTGAAATAGTACCTTCTTCCTTTGTTGTTTTGATTCTAATTCTATGAGTTATTCATTTCTTCATCATGATTTTTTTGTCCACTTCCACCGATACTTTTCCCTTTTCTTCTTGGGGACCTCCCTCTACCTCTAGAGTTCATTTGTTGCCTTCTAGAAAATTTTTATTCCTCATTCAATAGACATTGATATGATTCTTCCACAAGTCTTAGGTTTAAAAAATTGATTTCATCTCGAAAAAAATATGCAGCCCATTCATATATCTTGACACCTTCACTTGAACATCTTCCACACGTCCAACTCTCATAGTGATTTTATAAAACTCCTTAGCATATTCCTTAATGATTATCTCTTTCTGTCTCAGGTTATACGATTTTATGAACAAGCTCATATGGTAATATAAAGGCAAGAACTTGGCCTTCAAAATTTTCACCCTTCTATCCCAATATTTTATTTTCTCTTTACATTTCCTTTGTCTCTTAGTTTGCATGTGATCCCACCATATAGATACATGACCTTTCAACTTTGAGTATGGAAGTTTTACCTTCTTGGGTTCCTCCAATGACTAGTATTCAAAGTTTTCTCCATATATGTGATCAAATCTATAAGCTCCTCATGGATTAAGCTTCTATTGTAGTAAGGTGTATCCAAATTTGGCTTATTTCAAGATTTTGAATAATTTTGAGAAATATACTCTCAGCTTCATTTTTCATATCTTCCACTACAACGTCTTGAGATTATACTTCATCATCACTCACACATTAAACATGAGTTCCTCTTTTTTTTATGTCTCCATTGGATCCATTATTGATTGGATTCCTCTCATAATCTCTTCCAAATCTACAACTCTATGTGCTCTTGGTCTTGTTCCTCTTCCAAAAATATTACCTTGGTGTGTCATTGCTTCACCCAAATGCAAGCTTCTCTTTCACAACTTTTCAATGACTCAACTAGAGTCTTTACATAGTCCAACAAGGAAAAACCTTATTTTGACACTGATTGGTGTAGGTGAGAATATAGGGGGATAAATTAATGGTTGTCTTAATCCCCACCAATGACACTCACTCTCTCTCTCTCTCTTAGAGACACAAGACATACAAATAGAGGAAACTGCTTACTTGATTGAATTATAGACAAAATTACAATCACATACAAAATTGGGATCACAGTGTTCACACTATAATTATAGAATTTTCTATCTACATTCTCTCTTTATGACCTCTATTCTTTTCATGCTCTACTTACTGTCGACTAAGGATCCCAACTTTAAAGAGAAGTGACCCTTTTCACCTCTTAGCCTTTGATTTTGCCACTTCCCTGTAACTTCCAACTCATAAATTCCCTATAACTACCTATGGCCCTTGTTATTCCTAAAAATGTTTCCACATTTCATTTCCCATAGTGAATCTTGGAATTCAAATAAAAAAAATCCCCAGGTTCTTTCAATTGTGAATAGTGGTTCACACATATGACCAAATTCTTTGTGATCACTTCCAATTGAAAGATCTAGTCAAGATATTTATAATGAGATGAAAAAATGCCTAAATTTGGGATTTATCATGAGATATATGGTCTCTTGTAACTATATGTGATGTGAGTAATGTGTTATGGTCATAATGAATTAAGGTCGATGTGAACTGATGGGATTATGGCATTGTCACATTCCTAGAGACCCTATGAATAAACTTGTTATTGTATCCATGACCATTGATTAATCTATGGGCATATGGATTTATCAAATCAACAACATATTTATTCATACATCCACTTTAATAACTGTGGCCTCCGAGTATATGTAAACCTATGGATTTATCCATTCTGCTTAAATAATTATTATGCATCTACCTTTAGAATATGTGGTCCCATGCCTTTGACTTAATTAGTGATCACTATTGTCACAAAATATTACACCCTAGAGTTGGTTGTTCAAGCCTAATATAATATTTGGACAATATTGCAATACCTCTAGGCCAGTGGGTTGCCTATGATAGAGGTAGACCTCTAGGTTTAAGGGCTAGCTCCATAGATTTCTCTTTGATTGCTTATCACCTACAATAACTACTTGATTGGATGAAAAGGGATAGAAATAACATGGAAAATAAACTAATCTACTAAGGTGATACACCAAAACTATATCCACTAGACTACCATACCATTGCACTATGAAACATGACCTACAACACTAATCTCAAAATCTTGAATTGCTCTAACATTAGTATTTCAAACATGGAGGTGATATGCATTGGAATACTCAAGTGAGTAAACAAGAGGTCATATTATAGACACCAAGGCTATTTGTACACTTGAAGATAGTCAAACACACTAGATACACTTCATGTCACCTGTTAAAGTGAGAACTACTTGCACCGAGCATGAAAGGGTAAAGAGAAGGCAAGGATATATTTTTATCACTAGACACTTCACTATGCATCACTTCACACACTTAGAAATAAAGTCATGAAATCAAAACCATATTACAATTCTTATTTCAAAGGCAAAATATAACATCAAACTAGTAGGGCTTAGCCATACCAGGTGTGGATTCCCTTACAGAAGCCAAAATGGCTTAAATTTATAGTGTGTGAGAAGAGAGAGAAGAAGAGGAGCTCAAAGGTAAATAGAATAAGTGTTAGTGATGAGGAGCAATTATATTGTATAATAATGGAGTGGATAATAGAGGTCTAGAAGGTCTTCTTGGACAAGTGTCCATCTGAAGTGTTGTTCCTAAAATATGTCACTCATTTTTTAGGACAACATATGAACTATTTTGGTCCTACAGGCCAAAATCCTCTATTCCCTTCTGAAAAATTGTTCTAAGCATTAAAATTCTTCATTATTTAAGCTTTTTCAACAAAGGGACTAGCAGGTTCAATAGGTTCAATGACTCCAACAGACGATCTCTCTCTAAGGAATGAGTCTCCAACACTTAGGCAATTTCAAGGTTGGTTCAACATAGGCAAGATTCAAACAAAGGAATGAACCGTTGAACTGTTGAACCTTGAACCAAAATGGTTCAACGGGTTCAAAGGTTCAACGAGTTCAAAGGTTCAATGGCATCGACAAGCTTAATGAGTTAAGCACTTTGGCAAGAGTTCAAAATTCAACCGCTTCAGCAATTTCAATGGCTTCAATACACTTAACGAAAAGAGAAGGCTTGAAACATTGAACCTTGAACCAAAATGGTTCAAAGGTTCAACGGGTTCAACAGTTCAACAAGTAGTTGGTTCAAGCGGTCAATTATATGAGCAGAACACAAGATTGAACCGTTGAACTATTGAACCAAAGTTGGTTCAATCGGTCAGTTCAATCGGTCAGTTCAAATGAGTGCCCCAAATCCTGAAGGGAAAGTGCCCTTGTGGAGGGCGGTGAACCAAAGGCCAAGTGCCCTTGCGGAGGGCAGTGAACAAAAGTGAACAAAGAGATATCTTTCGAAAATATTTTATGTGGCAAATTTTTACAAGGCAAATCCTTCAGACAAAATTTTTGAAGGAATGATCAAAAGCCTGGCAAAAAACGGCTAAGGCAAGGGAAGATTTCCTTTGGATAAAATGTCTGAAGGAATTCCTTCAGACATTTTGTCTGAAGGAATTGGAGCCTGAAGACCGCTCGAAGGACCCTGAAGGGTAGGTACCCTTGCGAGGGGCTCTTAGCGACCAAAAAATGGACCTTCTCAAGGCCCAAAGGGACACCTTCCCTTCAAGAAGTTCCAAAGACATTAAGGCTCGTGACTAATTTCTAAAGACTCTACAGGCTTGATTTCTACGAACTCCGCATGATGATTTCTACAGACTCAATTTTATAGACTCTGCAGGCCCGATTTCTATGGACTCTGTATGATGATTTCTATGGACTCGATTCTACAAACTCTACAGTGTCAATTCTATGGACTCCACAGGCTTGATTCTATAGACTTATTTCTATGAACTCTGCAGACATATTTCTATGGACTCTTTCAAAGCTCGAGAGACTTAGAGAAAACAAAGGCTTCTAAGGAAGAGGATGAACTGTTGAACCTTGAACCAAAATGGTTTAAGGGTTAAACAGGTTTAATGGTTCAATGAAAGCTCTAAGCAAAGGAAATAAGCAGAAGATTCTAGAGACTAGTTCAAAGAGATGGTTCAAACGAATGAACCAAAGAAATGATAGAACCAAAGAACCAAGGAGGCCACCTGAACCGTTGAAATAGTGAATCTTTGACATCCCCATAGACGTCAAATTCAAGCTAATGAAATATCCATTGATTTTCAAATGTGGTGCGAAACTTGAAAATAAACTCAATGACCAGCTGAAGTAGGTGCCGAGAGAGCTAGTAGAAAGGGAAAAGATAGCCCAAGAGCTCAAACTGCAATAGGAAAGAGGGAAAGACTAGAAATAGCTGTGTAAGAGTTAATCTAGTAGGTGGAACAGTCCACCAAATAGATATTTGAGCTTGAAAGCATTAAAGGCATGACTTGTTTTTTTCCATGAAGTAAAAGTGAAGTGGATAGTTGTGCAGATATTTAGAAAAGGACCAGATAACCCATGCTAAGGAGAAGACATTTGAGATAAATCAACACGCCACAGTTAAGGCAGCCACCCTATTCCAACATGGGCTCTTTGACTAAACTGAAAATGCATTTAAGGCATTGAATGCAGCATGGGCCATTCCATGAAACAGAGTGCCAAGCCTTTTTTGGCTACTATATATTGTAACTCTATTATTTTCACAAGGGAGATCTTTTGGGTTATAGAAACAAAACTCTGCCAAAATTGAGAGGTGATTACTGAGACTTCGAGCTCAGATTGTTGATCATATTTCTTTGTTTGAATGAGAAAGCAGGTTACTTTTAGACTTTATGTTGTTATAGCTTGTGTCATTTAAGGGATTGTTCTTATGTCTATTTCCTGAATGTGTTCTTGTCCATTTTAAGGAAATAAGTAGAACTAGTGGAAGTAATCAGGAAGGTGTCCTGAAGCAAACTGTGGGAGACTTTATGCTGCCACAATTGCCTTTAGTGTGTTTGTCTATTTTTTGTTTTTGTGTAAAGGACCTTGGGATGACTTTGTGCCCTCATTGTCTTTCGTATCTCACTCTTGGGTAGTTGAGGTGGAGACTTTGTGCTACACCTCCTTGTACTGGTTACCACCTTTTTTACCAGTTACTTGTTATCTACTTGAAAGGATTTTTGCTATTAGTTGTAGGCCACTTCTAAAAGAAGAGAAGTGCCTCTTGTCATTTCACCAAGATTTCTCCTTTGGCTATGAACATCATCTCTAAAAAAAGAGAGATGGATGGTGTTTTCTTACCCTTGAGTGTTATTCTTTGCTTATATATATAGCATAAAGCTCCTCATATTTATAGGGAACCTCCCCTTGATGAGAGGAGAGATTTGTCCACCTCTGATGTGGTAAACCTGCACATTTGGCCAACCAATCTCCCTATACTGTGGTTGAAGAGACATATTTTTCTTATCAGTTAGCTGGTGACAAAATATTCACCCAAAAAAATTTGGTGACTTTGCTGGGGAAGAACGAGCAGTTTCAGTTCTTTTCCAATATCCATTTTCTCTGCTGGAGACACAACAATTTTGCATAATTTGAAGCCTCAAGATTCAGATTGAAGTATCACTTGTGTCTTATCCATTATCATTATAGCCTTATCCATTTCCATTATATACTCTAAGCTGCAAAACCAGAGACACTGGAGATTGAGCGTTTCATTTCAAAAGTCAATTCTCTGCTAGCTCCATGCCAATAGTTTTTTGGCAACTCCACTAGGGAAGAGTGCGCAGTTTGAAGCCTCAAGATTTAAGCTGAAGTAGGGCCAATTCTTTCTTATTTTTATTCTACAATTTGGAAAATCCATGCTATACTAGAAGCCAGAGAGCCCAAGGTGTTGTTGACCCTATTTTTGAGTTGGCGCAATAGGGCAATTTCAATTTGTTCCCTCCCCAACTTCAAGTTCAACAATCTAGGAGTGTTCCTCCTACCCATACCAAGTCACCAACAGAAGGCAAAGCTTCCTTTTCTACTGTTAGCAGAGCTTTGCCTATACATACTCCACCCAGATTTGTTATTCCCCTTTTCCATAATCAAATCATGGTGGTTCAAGGCCCCTAGGGTAACTCTTTCGGCCCACTCAATTTAACTCCAACTCTACATGAGCTACCACGCAGTTCAAGGAAGAATTTACCTAAATTCTTTGGTGATGGGAGAGTTCATCCTGATGAACATATTGTAGCTTTCATCATAGCTTGTGATGTGATAGGCATGGGGTATGAGGACATATTAGTTAGGCTGTTTATGGAAACATTACAAGGTGTTGCTGCAGACTGGTTCTACCATCTGCAGGCTCAGTCAGTGACTGACTGGGACACTCTCAAAGCTAAATTCAAATCAAGGTTCAAGCTTGTAGAAGATGTGCATCCCTGCTAGCTCAACTCACACAAATGAAGAAAGAGCCTCATGAACCTATGAGGGACTTCATAGCCAAGTTTGACAAGCTGAGAAACATGATTCCTACAATTGCTCAGCCAACAGCTGAGAATCTCAAATGCTTCTTCATTAATTCTCAGCTGCCTAAAGTGGATTTTCTACTAAGACAGTCTGGCCACATAGACCTTGCTACTGCTTAGGATTTGGGCACTAAGGTGGAAGATGATCTCACCTTGGCAGGGAAGATAAGAAGAGATCCTAACAAAGGCAAATCATATTCATCTTTTAAGAATTCATCTACAGGCACCACTGATCAAATGGTGCAAAACCTGGCAAATGAACTACTAGCCTTAAAAAGATAAGTGGCCCAAGGTATGTACGTTCCTCCTTATCGAGATATGCCAAGGAGGACATTTTAGAACCAGTCATATCAAGGCAATGCTACTATAAGTCAAGGGTAACCAAATTGTCTGCCTCCCCCATAGGGGAAACTTGCCATTGAAGTAGCACTAGCCAACTCAGCAGTTGGCTATCTAGAAATAGAACATGATTTCTCTTTCCAACCTAAGTTTGATCAAGAAAATGATGTTGATCTCTTTGCAGCAGACCAAGAAGAATCAACTAACGACTCCAACATTGGTTTCCTAAATTACTAGGATGAACCCAGAAGTGAAGGTAAAGCAGTTGAAGGATCATATTCTATGTTCACCTGGTCCAAGAATCAGTCAGCCCAACAAGTTGATAAAGAAAAAATAGAGGAACAATCTCAGCCTATAATTTCAATTGCCAAATGAGGAACTTCTCTACCTTTCTAGCCAAAGGACCCGGTGATTGCTAAAAAAGTAAGTACCCCAAACTTTTATGCACCTTCAACTTCAATTTTGCAGATCAGTCCTCCCCCTCCTAAAAACCAAAAGGATGAACTGATTTCTCCTATTCCTAATTTACATTTGACATAATCGACCATGTCAAGAAAACCAAAATTCAAATGTCTGAATTTGAATTCCTACAAGCCAACCCTGAGCAGTTGGACAAGTTGGTTGAGTGTGTGAAGATTAAAGTTATCCCTAAAAAATAAGATGTTAAGAAGGTAACTCATGATCCCCCAAGGAACATGTCCATCCCAATAAATATTGTCATTACTCTTCCTACTGCCCCTGGAAAAATAGAGCGTTTCTATGTTTCCCTATTGATAAATGGTCACAAGTTGAGCAATTGCATCATTGATTCTGGAGCTTTAGACAATGTCATGCCTGCCAAAGTGGTATAATCTCTTGGTCTCACATTGACCAAGACATTTGGGAGATGTTTCTCCATGGAGGACAAATAAGTGCCACTACTAGGACAAATCAAGGACGCCCAATTTGCATTTGTCACCTTTCCAAAAAAGAGAATTAATATGGCAGTCCTAGTGGCCAATGTCCTAGCCTCATACGACATCCTTCTTGGATGAAATTTTTGCAAGGATGTTGGAGGAGAATTGAGTATGGACCTGTTTGAAGTGAGGATTCCTGTCAAGGGCATCATGCAGAAGGTGCTTCTTGAGAAGGAGGCAAAATATGTTGTCACCCAAACATTTGCCTCTAAAGCTCAAATTTTGTTTGAGTCTTCAGGCAAGGGTAATTATTTTATGTCTAATGAAAACGTTCCTATTGCAACAGATGAAAGTCCTGTAGGTGGTGATCCAAAAATTGATTCAAACAAGACATCAAAAGAATCGGTAGAATGCAGTACATATGAAAAAGGATCTTCCATATCTAATGAAGAAAATGTTGATAGAAGATCAATTTCTGATGATGTTTGGATCCTGGAATTCGATGGTAGCAATTCTCCTACCGGTGCTAGAGTTGGGACCATGTTGATATCTCCTCAAGGAGATATTTTTCCTTCTTCATACAAGTTGCAGTTCAGCAACACCAACAACATGGCTAAATATGAATCTCTGTTACTCGGATTGAAGGTTGCTCGAGACAGAGGTGTCAAACTCCTTCATGCTAAAGGAGATGCTGAACTGATGGTTTGTCAGGTGAGGAACCTATGTCAAACCAAGAACAAAAGATTGTGCCATTACCACAATCTAGTATGGGACTGTATTGAAAGTTTTGATGCTTTCAATATATTTGTAATGTCCAGAGAGCTTCATAATCATGCAAATTCATTGGCTATCCCTATAACCTTCATGGTTCCTCACCCTGATTTCAAAGATAATAGGTACACTATCAAACTGGTCTTTCAACCAAGTGTGCCTGATAAAGCTAACCATTAGCAGGCATTTTATGCTGACAATCAAATCATGTGCTTCACTAGACCAAAAGAGTAACAAGCTATGGTAGTGGACCATACTGTTGCTTGCCAATGTCAGGAAAATGAACTCTTCACCAAGAGAGCAAGGATTTATGGTTTTCAGATTGGAGACCACATCTTGCCATGGGGCAAGAAGAGAGAACCAAAAGGAGTGCACAGAAAATGTGATTCCTAGTGGAGAGTTTTATTCGCCCATCACCGATTCTGGGGAGAAAATGGTTTCTTGCTAGTTTATCAAGATGGCATGCCATTTTCATTGTCTCACAATGGGTAGCATCTAAAGCACTTTAATCATTGAAGTATCATGTGACATCAATTATACATATGTATATTTGTATAGTCTTTAGTTCTATTTTGTGCTTTTTATTTTCATTTTTGGCACCTTTCATTTATAGGTAGCATGACTTTGTAGCCTAGTGGCATACTTAAAGGCACTGGAGATTTTGGTTTCTACTCCCCTCAGCTGTTCCAAAATTTCAACTGAAAGAAGTTCCCCAACTGGAGCCAGCTGTTGTTCCTAAAATTTGTCACTCATTTTTAGGACAACATATGAACTATTTTGGTCCTATAGGCCAAAATCCTCTATTCCCTTCTAAAAAATTATTTTGAGCATTCAAATTCTTCATTATTCAAGCTTTTTCAGCTAAGAGACTAGCAGGTTCAACAAGTTTAATGACTCCAACAAATGAGCTCTCTCTAAGGAATGAGTCTCTAACACTTAGGCAATTTCAAGGTTGGTTCAACATCGACAAGCTTTAAACAAAGGAATGAACCATTGAATCATTGAACCTTGAACCAAAATGGTTCAACGGGTTCAAAGGTTCAATGGCATCGGCAAGCTTAATGAGTTAAGCACTTCGGCAAGAGTTCAAAGTTCAACCACTTCAGTAAGTTCAACAGCTTCAAAACACTTAACAAAAAGAGAAGGCTTGAACCATTGAACCTTGAACCAAAATGGTTCAAAGGTTCAACGGGTTCAACGGTTCAAAGGTTCAACGAGTGGTTGGTTCAAGTGGTCAATTGTATGAGTGAAACATAAGATTGAACTATTGAACTGTTGAACCAAAGTTGGTTCAATCGATCAGTTCAATCAGGATGTTCAAAGAAGTGCCCCAAATCTTGAATGGCAAGTGCCCTTGTAGAGGGTAGTAAACCAAAGGTCAAGTGCCCTTGTGGATGGAAGTGAACAAAAGTGAACAAAGAGATATCTTTTGAAAAGATTTTTTGCAGTAAAGTTTTACAAGGCAAATCCTTTAGACATTTTGTCTGAAGGAATGATCAAAAGACCAGTGGAAAGCGGCTAAGGCAAGGGAAGATTTCCTTCAGATAAAATGTCTAAAGGAATTCCTTCAGACATTTTGTCTGAAAGAATTGGAGCCTGAAGATTGCCCAAAGGACCCCAAAGGGCAGGTACCCTTGCGGGGGGCCCTTAGCGACCAAAAAATAGACCTTCTCAAGGCCTGAAGGGACACCTTCCCTTCAAGAAGTTCCAAAGACATTAAGGCCCATGACTAATTTCTACAGACTCTATAGGCCTGATTTCTACGGACTCTGCAGGATGATTTCTATGGACTCTGCAGGCCCGATTTATACAGACTCCGTAGGATGATTTATATGGACTCAATTCTATGGACTCTGTAGGCTCAATTCTATGGACTCCACAAGTTTGATTCTATGGACTTGTTTTTATGAACTCTACAGACATATTTCTATGGACTCTTTCAAAGCTCGAGAGACAGAGAAAACAAAGGCTTCTAAGGAAGAGGATGAACCGTTGAACCTTGAACCAAAATGGTTCAAGGGTTCAACAGGTTCAATGGTTCAATGAAAGCTTTGAGCAAAGGAAAGAAGTGAAATATTCCAGAGACCAGTTCAAAGAGATGGTTCAAATGAATGAACCAAAGAAATGACGAAACCAAGGAACCAAGGAGGCCACCCAAGCCATTGAAACAATGAATCTTTGATGTCCCCGTGGACGTCAAATTCAAGCTAATGAAATATCCATTGATTTTCAAATGTGGTGTGGAACCTAAAAACAAACTCAATGACCAGCTGAAGAAGGAGCCAAAAGAGCCATCAGAAAGGGAAAAGATATCTCAGGAGCTCAAACTACAATAGGAAAGAGGGAAAGACCAAAAATATTTGTGCAAGACTTATTCCAGTAGGTGGAACAGTCCACCAAGTAGATATTTGAGCTTGTAAGCATTAAAGGCACGGCCTATTTTTCTCCATGAAGTAAAAGTGAAGTGGACAGTTGCGTAGATATTTGGAAAAGGACCAGACAACCCATGCTAAGGAGAAGACATTTGAGATAAATCAACACGCCACAGTTAAGGTGGCTGCCCTATTCCAGCATGGGATTTTTGACTAAACTAAAAATGCATTCAAGGCATTGAATGCGGCATGGGCCATTCCATGAAACAGAGCACCAAGCCTTTCTTGGCTACTATATATTTTAACTCTCTTCTTTTTGCAAGGGAGATATTTTGGGTTATAGAAGCAAAACTCTACCAAAATTGAGAGGTGATTACTGAGACTTTGAGCTCAGATTGTTGATCATATTTCTTTGTTTGAATGAGAAAGTAGGTTACTTTTAGACTTTGTGTTGTTATAGCTTGTGTCATTTAGGGGATTATTCTTATGTCTATTTCCTAAATGTGTTCTCGTCCATTTTAAGGAAATAAGTAGAACTAGTGGAAGTAATCAGGAAGGTGTCCTAAAGCCAACTGTGGGAGACTTTGTGTTGCCACAATTACCTTTAGTGTGTTTGTCTATTTTCTATTTCTATGTAAAGGACCTTAGGATGACTTTGTGTCCTCATTGTCCTTCGTATCTCACTCTTGGGCAGTTGAGGTGGAGACTTTGTGCTACACCTCCTTCTGTTGGTTACCGCCCTTGTTACTAGATACATGTTACCTACTTGAAAGGATTCTTACTGTTAGCTGTAGGCCACTTCTGAAAGAAGAGAAGTGCCTCCTGTCATTTCACCAAGATTTCTCCTTTGGTTGTGAACATCATCTCTAAAAAAGAGAGATGGATGATGTTTTCATACCCTGAGTGTTATTTTCTGCTTATATATATAGTATATAGCTCCTCATATTTATAGGGAACCTCCCCTTGATGAGAGGAGAGATTTGTCCACCTCTGATGTGGTAAACTTGCACATTTGGCCGACCAATCTCCCTATGTTGTGGTTGAAGAGACCTATTTTTCTCATCAGTTAGCTGGTGACAAAATATTCACCCAACATGAAGCATAAAAATTAATTAAACTGACGTAGAGACCCTTCAACTGCCTTCTTGAAACTGCCTTCATGATTAGGCATTTATCGATTGCTCAAAACTAGACTAGAGAGATTTGACATATGTACACTATATTAGAGGTATTAGAAACATGCCATGATAGTCATCACATGCATCCCTAACTTTTATCCATGTTCATGACACTTGTGTTCACCATCTGTAGTCATTCATTAGCCCTCTTGGTCTCATTCTTCACATTTGTCATCAAGGTGCCCTTCATTTTCTCAACCAAATCCATTAAAGAGCTATTAGGACACCTATTTAGAGTCTCTTTGTATCCCAATCCATCAAAAAAACCTTAAAAGGTCCCAAAAATAGACTTCTTATTCTCTCACTTGGCAATCACTCTTCATTTTCACTATCTATCAAAGACTGCCTAAAATGAATGAATCCACAAAGGTGTTTCTATACCTATTTATTGTGATAAATGGACATAAGGTGTTATAATGAGTCACTAAAGACCGCATTTAATAGTTTTCATCCATCAAAACTCCTTTGTACTTGCAAAACAATCAAAAATTTATAAAACCCCTATTTTCTACCTTGTCTATACAAGTAGGGCACAAACCAATCAAGTGGGAAGGATCATGGGAGAGTCTTAAACAAATTACAAACACTTTATAGGCCAAAATCCCCTCTTAAAATCATCTCAAGTGACATTTTCTCGATCGGGTCAAAGATAGGGTTTTAGGAGGGTTTTAACAAGTTTTTCTTCTTAGGGATGATTCATAAAATATTTATGCTAAATATCTTTAAAAATGCCACTAAGGACAAGTTTAGGACCATAATAAACCACTCGTATCTCTTTGGGGCACCATGCGATTTGTCCATACATGTATGAGCATTTGAAGATGGCCTATCGAGCTCTTTTATGCATTTTAGGTACCCCCATCATGATTTCAAGCCAATTTGACCATTTTGGTGAAATTACCTAAAAAATAATGGATGTGATCCATGTTATAATTCCTCATAAAGGTCATTAATTGGGTTGGAAGGTTTATATGGTCATATAAAAGGAATTGAACATCATTAGGGCTTAGGCCTAGTCTAGGCCTAATACGCCTATTACGTACTCCTTGAGCCTTGGACTACCTGTGAGTGCCTTTGAAAACTATGGGTGTTTTTAAATGATCATTCACCTTAAAAAAAACCTAAAAAAATATTATAAAATTCTCCAAGGTACTACCACCTCATCAATCTCTCATTCACATATTCTGCCTACAACTTTGGACTGTCTAGGAGTGTCTTCTATTCGAGACAAAATAGAGGGCACCTCCCCTAGCCAATTTGGTGATATGAGAGGTTATATTAGGTCATAATAACCACAAAAAAAATTTTTAAGGGCTGGATCATACTTATAGGACACTCAACTCTTCAAATCCCTCAAAATTGGCTTTCAATATTATGTACTGAGCACATGGATTGAGTTGACTATAGGTGAGGTATGAGATTTGCCTTTTATATCATTTGGTCTGAGAACCTCATAGGATATGTCATCATCACTCTGAGATTGTATTATCATGTTTACCATCATAAATTCATGCTAACCTTTCTAATCTTACATCTCCCATTTGCTAGAACCAATCTGCAGTCATACTGTAGGTGCCTATTTGGTTGGAGATTGGAGGCTTCATGTAGGTGGAGGTATATGATCTATCCATGTGTTACATGCATAGGTAATTTTTTAAGTCATAAATATCATCTCATACTTTTTTTGGACTCATTCACATCATGTCTTAGGGCTATGACAACATCCAAACTGCTTTTTCCCATGTATTGTCACTCTATAGTCAGACTGTAGGTGACATTTTAAGAGAAAAAAGGGACCCCTGTAGGTGGTGATGTGCTCATTGACACAATATTTGATATTATTGAGGTCATTAAGGTCATTTCAAATTAAATTGAGCTCATTCTCATGGTTAGAGACCACTATCTGACTTACCCCTACAAGTTGGTTTATTTTAGTCATTTTAGCACAGTGTGTTCTAAGTGTTTCAGGGCAAAACCTACTTGAATTAGAAATCACTCAAAACCAATTCCCCTTGATCAAACAACCACTATTATATGTCAATACACTACCCTTGGGCTTGGGCTATAAGATGAAAACAATTAGGCCTGTTCATTCCTCAAAATAATCTACTATGAGAAGACCAAGTATACGAGCAAAATATGGCTCAGAGAAATTAAGGTAATATGTCTCTCTTAAAAATTTCTCCACCTGTGGACATATGATTCAAGTCTACCTACATGAAATGACCTCACCATTATTACCATGATGCTTTCCATGCTCTTATAACTCAATGAGGGTCTCAAGTGAGTTTTAAGCATCTCCATTTCAACATTGCTCTGCCTTCTTGGATTGCACTTAGACCCCTATTGGAAAATTGTAGGTGTCACTGTAGGATATAAGATAATGTGTGTTAGATTGGTTCTCAAAACCAATTTATAACCTTTAGAATATATCAAACTCATTTTTTCCTCTTTGGGAGTCATCTCAAAACTTTAAAACCTCCTCTCTTCTTCAACATGACTGGTCAAGGCTCCTTTTTCCCTGACTATAGGTGGATGTCATAGGAAATCTGACTATGGCATGTTTCTTGGTCCTTTCATTCTATATAGAACATTATTTATACCAAACCTTCATAATTAAAAATTATCACCATGTTGATATGTTAAACTCAAGCATTCCATCTTTGTTTAAAAGCCATCTATAGGAAAATGAAATATACACAAGTGAAACACAGTCCAAGACACTTCCATGGAGTCTCTACTAGTAGAATGAGATGTTCATGCCAACTCCTTCACACCACACGTGCAAACTAGAATAATAACTATGTGAGAAGGATGGTCAAAATCCTCATAATCATGTACAATAACTGGTTTTCAAAGACTGATCTAAACAAAGAATAAACTTGAAATCCATGGGGATGTGCAGGTAGAAAATAGGATCAGACCTTCTTAGAAATGGTTCATGAAGCATAGTACACTAGTCCTCTAACTATTTCCATGAATTTGAAGTAGACAAAGAGTACTAACACCCACCAAGTACACTTTTTATGACTCAACTCCTCCTGACTACACCAAATTAAAATTGGTTGACCATTTTTGTTTGTTTAGGAGAGTGATGGAAAGATAGAATGATTTTTTGCCATTTTTAAGTCTATCAAATCTATCCAAGCATGAAATTGAGTTGATGGGACCTGAATGTCCACTCTAAAGTTTGCCACACATGATAGGACTATCTTCCAGTCCATACAACTACCCAAACTCTCCTTTTTGTAGTTAAACTTCTTCTTGCACATTGAACCATGTAGTTTTTCAGCTCAAAATAGGCTCTCTGACATTTAACTGACACATGGATGTTGAATGAAAATTTAACACACTTTTCCCTTATATTAAACCCGTACAATTTCATTTAATGGCTTGAAGTGACCTTATATGACATAAAATGACACTATAAGGACTAATGACCGATATGATTAAGGTTGAAGACACATTAAATGACCTCACTAGGACCATGAGACACATTTTACACCCTACAGGACCTTATGACAATTTTTCAACTATAAGGGGTTGACCTAATTTAATTTGTGGTCAAATTAGTCAACAATCACCATCTGGCCAAGTCATGAGTGTGACATCTATCACTTCATAGACTCAAGGACTATGCGAGATTTTTGAGGTCATTGTGAAATCCACGAGCTTTATTTGAGGTCATGAAATATGTTGACTTTTAAATTTCACAAAAATATGAATCTCATGGACTCTGTGCTTCATGGGGAGTTCTCGAGGCTATAAATCCGTTTTGAATTATAATATAGTTGAGGATCCCATCACGTCCACTTGAGAACTCTATGGG